>MJUU01004163.1:0-20626 GCA_002080025.1 Modiolus philippinarum
CAACGACAGTTCCTTGAACAAAAAATCATCAATTTTCTTGGAACTGCTGACCTTTTGGAATGAATGTGAAGCATATTAAGTAGTCTATTTTATAATTATGTAGGTATTGAAATTCAATATTTACATAATACAGATAACTAAAGTTTTATTTCTCGTTTTTGATTATGTTCAAGATTTGGCACGATTTTTACAGGTAATATCTGTGACACGCCATTCAGGTCTGCCCGCTTCTCTCGTCCTTTCCACTTTCTCAGTCTCCGTAGCTGGTAGTTTCCCAGTCGAAGGCCATACGGCCGGAACGTGGACAGTCTTCCCAGTTCTTTCCTTTTTTGTCATTTTTACATGTTTTTTAATTTGTATAACTTAAATTGTGTATTGGGCAAAATTTATTCTTGAGAATCTGTTAAAAATCAGTTCGCCTGTTATTGGAACCCCCTTGCCCCCTCTTTTGTGCATATTTTGCGTTTGTTAATAGGTTAGATTTTATAGAATAACACTTAAATCAACTTTATAAAATCTAAAATTAAAATTTCAATCAAGTTTGAACGAAATAAGTGACAAAATTGCAATATTACTGCATGAACAAAATAAAAAAATTTCTATATAAAGCCAGAGACAAATTTTGATCTTTTATAAAACTTTATTGCATTTTTTGTTCATTCATTTATTATATTCTACATGTTTCCCTTTTCTGTTTTCGCCTCGGTATTCTTTTACCGATGTATTAATTTAAGAATAGATCAAGTGATCTCTACTGTTCGGTATCAGTTTGCCGATGTATTTTTAAAGAGGGGGACAAGGGTATTAACTGTTATTATGTTATTGGGTAAAATTGATTCTCTGTTAGCTGTTATTGCAAAATATAATGTTGTGTTAGCTGTTATTGTGTAGTTCCGTGTTAGCTGTTATGATGAATATTCAGTTCACCGTTAGCTGTTATTGAACAGCTCAGTTTGGCGTTATTATAAAGAAATACCAAAAATTATGACGCCTCGCTCCGCTCGACGATTTTTCCTTTCACTTCTAAGTTTCAAATCCCCCTGTCCGCGCCTGCTGCATTATTATATAGCTGTTGTCTACAACTTTATAAGTTGTAAGTCTACATTTTGACTATTCAATCGATTTTGTAATTCAACTTTTTATTTGCTGTGGTTAATTTGACCAGCTTTTTCTTTATAGCTCAATTTGAAATAAATTGATTCATTGATTAGTTAGAGTTTAACGCCCAGTGAGCAATATTTCAGCTATATCAGGACAAGAACAAGTTAATCAAAGTTAATAAAAAATATAAGTAAGAGAAGAAAGAAGCAATTATAGAAGCGACAACGAGTTTTGATTGCCACTGGAAAAGGGGAGAAATGGGTAGGGACAGGAAAATAAGCCTTCTATACGAGTCCCAGAGACTCTGCTCTCTTCAGACAATATAGAAGGGTCTTTATGTAAACAGATATTTGTTCCACCTGACAAAAGTTCCATTGGAACAAATATTATAAACACTGGCATAATATTTCTTCCTTTTGGAACAAATATTATATTACATTTATTCCGTTAGGAACAAATGTCATAATATTTGTTCCAATGGAACAAATTTTATGTAATATTTTTTCCTTTGGAACAAATCTTATGGCGGAACTTATATTCTGTTACATTTACACTGCAAGGAGTGTTGCATTTCTCCACACAGTTTGGCTACAATGGTTCGCGGACAAGCTTTCTGTATTATGACCTGACTGACCAGACAGGGCATTCCCCTATCCACCAACTGGGGACGCGCCCGGCAGCTCTGTACCGGCCGGAGCCCCTGTAAACCGATTCAGGTGCCGGGAATTTGAAATAAAATAAACTCCCATCACAACATACATTTTATAACCTCAAAAATTGACACGTTTTTCTTAGAATTTTATATACTTGTTGCCCGTTTTAATATCATATAATTTAACGGTGTTTTTTTCGACTTTTTTGCTCAAATTCCAAGTTAGGATTAGCTTGATTAACCAGAATGTAGACGAAAAAGTTATACAGTTGTAGGCAGTAGCTATATGATTAAAAAACAGTCAAATACTGAACTATATATAGAAATCAAAATAGACTATATATGGCAAATTAGTCAAATGAATAATAATTCATGTCTAAGTGCAAGAGTTGAAATTGAAAAACACTCATACAAGAAGTGAAATTGAACACCGATATCTACATGATGAGAAAAGAAAATTTAATGAATGAAAATTCACACATACTAATTTTTTAAAGTTGTTGGAATCTTCGATTCTTGACAACTGAAAAACATGTTGATAAAACACAAAGAAGTAAGACAATGTAATACATATTCAATTGCGCATTTCATTTTTAGCATATCTTAGACAATACGGTACTTCTTGTGGTATTTGAGTTTAGGACTCCACAATAATTTTATTTACGAAAAGAATTAGACTTCATGCGAGCTGTTATTACTAGAAGGGATAGAACTGTAAAAGTGTAATTCAACTAGCCTAATCCAAGACATTTAAAAGGGATATTGAGTAACAAATAAAGTACTTTTTACGTCACCTACCGGCGACAGCCGAAGAAGACTTTAGGTTTAAGCTCTGTCCGTCCGTCCGTCTGTCAGTCCCGCATCAGTTGTCCGCACTTTTTTCTAAACCCTTGGAGATATGACCTGATATTTTGTATGTGAGTCTACCTTAGTGGGTTACAGACCAAGTATAATTTTAAGTTTGGTTCCTGTCCACTGATTTTTGACAGAGTTATTGGCCTTGGACTTTGAAAATTTTAGTTAAATGTCAGTTTTCCACATTTTTTCTCAAGTGTCTCAAGTGTCGCATAATTTGATCTAATATTTTGTATGTGAGTCTACCTTAATGAGTTCAGTACAGACCAAGATTAAGTTTGGTACCGGTCCACTGATTTTTGACAGTTATGGGCCTTGGACTTAGAAAACATATTTTACCATTTTTGCTAGTGTAATAAAGTCTTGTCCTTCCCTTAGGGGACTTGATATTGCCTTGCTGTTAGGCTGTTATGGGACCCCCCTTGCCCCCCTCTTTAAATGATCGCTGTACTGTGCGGTACACTTTTTGCTTTTGTTACCTTCACAGTCAGATATTAGAGGAAATCGAGAAGCTAATACAATCGTAATTTTGTGATCAGTTGACGACTATCAAAACTTTTCAATTGTTTAACGTATTCCTCTAACTTAAAAGTAGTTTCAATCCACTATAAAGATGCAATTTTGAGCTATGGTCCAAATTCGATAGCTTATTCTGTGATTACTTTTTGATAATAATCTGTGTTTGATTTTTTAAAAACTTGTTTTCTTGAGTTTTCCAACATGTTAGTAAATGGTCTATCAAGATCTATGAAAGTTTCTGGATTTAGCTCGAAAATGCTATTTGCACATGTGTATATGCCTCCGTTGTTCATCCTAGAGACATATAGTATCATCCTTTCAAGTCGTTGTTTATCATGATAGTTCTACTGTCGAAACGGTTAGACTTTAAACTTCGAGCTTTAGCGAGAACTTTTATTTTCAACCCTTGGATATCCACCCTAAAGGGAGTCTGGATCTCAACACGAAATAAAAGGTCGCCAGAAAAGGTGATGCTTATCTTGACATAGAAATTCGGAAACAAGTACTAGTACATGTAAATAGTATTTGCAGTTTGGGAGGTGTATCCAGTTTCCTAAAGAGGTATTTAGGATTTTTGACCATTATTAAGGCAGTGTACAAGAGAAACTGTTAAAAAATGTCAAGGAAATAAAGGATCCTAGAGCTAGAGTACGTCTTACCTTCAATCAGCGTTACAGATGGAAGAGGAATGGCGTTACAGATGGAAGAGGAATGGCATTACAGATGAAAGAGGAATGGCGTTACAGATGGAAGAGGAATAGCGTTACAGATGGAGGAGGAATGGCGTTACAGATAGAAGAGGAATGGCGTTACAGATGGAAGAGGAATGGCGTTACAGATGGAAGAGGAATGGCGCTACAGATGGAAGAGGAATGGCGTTACAGATGGAAGAGGAATGGCGTTACAGATGGAAGGGGAATAGCGTTACAGATGGAAGAGGAATCGCATCACATATGGAAGAGGAATGACGCTGCAAATGGAAGAGGAATTGCGTTACAGATGGAAGAGGAATTGCATTACAGATGGAAGAGAAATGGCGTAACAGATGGAAGAGGAATGGCCATGGTTACAGATGGAAGAGGAGTGGCGTTACAGATGGAAGAGGAATGGCATCACAGATGGAAGAGGAATTGCGCTACAAATGGAAGAGGAATGGCGTTACAGATGGAAGAGGAATGGCGTTACAGATGGAAGAGGAATGGCGCTACAGATGGAAGAGAAATTGCGCTACAGATGGAAGAGGAATGGCGTTACAGATGGAAGAGGAATGGTGTTACAGATGGAAGAGGAATGGTGTTACAGATGGAAAGGAATGACGTAAGATATGGAAGAGGGATGGCGTTACAGATGGAAGAGGAATGGAGCTACAGATGGAAGGGGAATGGCGTTACAGATGGAAGAGGAATGACGTTACAGATGGAAGATTAAGCAAGTGTGTATTCTTTGTAGAAACAATAATTCCTGATGAGAATAATAAATGAGGGAATATGGAGTAAATGCACATGATGCAAGTCTCTACAAATATATGGTTAAAACAAGCAATGGAACAACGCTTTTATTGATGAGAAGTCTGATTGATTGCATGCTATTTGAATTCTCGCAGGTAAAGTTTTGCTATACTTTGTAGAGAAAACATGAGTTCCTGAAAAGAACTGCTGTACGTAATACATGTAATAACAGAGTTTTAGGTAAACTAATAATCTTGGTAGAGGATTTTGTGCTTCTCCAGAGAATTGTTGTTCTTTGTAAACATTATTAGGATTACTAAAGGGAACTACTTTTCTTGTCAGAGTAAGCTATAGAGTGCTAGTAGTGAGAAAAAAGGCCGATTCTACATCAGCCTTCACGTTTCAAGGGCAAATCCTTCATAGCACCCCTATTAAATAAAATCCAAGAAATATGCCAAGATCCTTCTGTCTTTGGTGTCAAACCAATGTTTGATTTCGTAAGAGGTGACGATGCACCCAGTAATCATGTGTAGGGTTCGTGCGGTAACAAAAGTGTATTGGATGCCACAGAACTGGATGCTTATTTCATCGGTGAAGATGCCTTTCAGGAAAAGGTTCAGGAGCAGAACCTAGAAGCCATTAAATGGAAGGACTTGCCCACACGAGTTATTTTCAAAATCTTTGAGGCAGTGGAAGTGGATGATATGATAATTTTTTTGAAAAACACGATTCTCACCACGAAATCCAGGCAAGCAGACAACACCCGACTGTGGGCTCGCCCCATGCTTAACCGAAAGAGACAGGATCCAGTGTTAAGCTGAGCTTTCGTATAAGGAGCACGTGTTTCAAACTCGACAAGAAAACCGAACAGAAATATATCTAATAAGATTTGATAAAGAAGTAAAAAATACGGAGGATAGGATTCATTCAAAATCCAAAGCGGATTTGGATATGTTTTTGTTTTTGGTCACTTGGCACTTTGATCTGGAGGGTTAAGAAATGAGCGGAGAAAGAGGTATAGCGCGGCGAGGCGCGATTAAAAAACCCTCTTGAGCGCATATGCATTTAATTCTAGATAGTTGAAGAAGCTGACCATTCTCATCGTAATAATTTTTTGGATTATCTCGGGTTAAGTGCGGAAGTGAAAAAACATAATCTTTACAGGGGACCACCAAAGGACTATTGTTGCTAATTTATGTGCCAATAGTTTGAAATCTAGTGACTCTATAGGAAATGCATTCAAAGATCTCGTTTAAAACCACTTAGCTAATTGTAACAAAACTTAATCGCTGGCGGCCATCTTGGATGAGCTACGAATTTAAAAATCACAAACTTTGAAGGGGACCACCAAAGGACTATTGTGACTATAAGCTTGGTTCCAATTTGCGCAGTGGTTTCAGAGAAGAGAGATCTTTGAATGTATTTCCCATATGGTCCCTATATAAAACTATGTTCCCCGCTGACGGCCCTCTTGGGTGAGGTACGAAAATAAAAACTTTGAAAGGGACCATCCAAGACGTATTTTGACTAAGATTGGCTCCAACTGACTCAGATCTTTGAACGAGAAGTTAATGACGGACGGTGGACGGACGCCAAGTGATGGAAATTCAAAGAAGACAATCTTTAAATGTTTTCCCATAAGATCCAATGTTCCCTTGCTGGCAGCTATCTTGGTTTAAGGGAGAACCTGATAAAAAACACTATTTTTACTGGGACCATCCAAGGACTATTGTGGCCAAGTTTGGTTCCAATTGATCGAGTAGTTTTAGAAAAAACCTTTGAATAAAAAGTCTATACCAAACAACAGGCGGATGAAAGAGACAAAGTGATGGCAAAAGCTAACCATGGCTATAGCCAGATGAGAAATAAATTATGTTAAAGTAGGCTATGAAATTTCTTTAAATTGCAGAGCGGCAGATAAGAACTGTCTTCATGATAATTTTAGCAATCATTTTTTTTATTTGTAATGAAAACATAGGTAATCAACGATTACTGATTTCGCCTTGTTATTGCACATTGTCGCAGCAACCAAATTTTGCCTGGATGCTGACATACTATCAAAATAGCATGCATATGCAAGGTTACCTGAACCAACAATGCACACTTACTGAGCTATGAACTCAGGTGTATAAATTAATGCAAGTCATTTATGCATAAAATGTAGGTTCAAGTGACCTAATTTTGTCTGATTGCTGAGCTACCATCACAGATGCATGCACATTGCACATGTAAGATGATCCTACCATGTACAATACCTGAGATCTGATCCCTGACATGAACTTGAATGTAAGTCACTGTAGCGGAAAATGTAGTGACCCAATTTTGCCTGCATGGATGCTGACTTACCATCAGAGATGCATGCATGTTCAAGGTTAGATGATCCTACCATATACAGTGACCGAGATCTGAACTCAAACGTTAACTTGAATGTAAGTTACTCAAGCGGAAAATGTAGGTCAAAGTCACCTAATTTTGCCTGAATGCTGACCTACCATCAGAGATGAATGCACATGCACAGTTAGATGATCATACTATATATAGTGGCCCATCTTTCAAAATTACGTATTGTCTTTTTCTTTCCTTTCAAGATTGTGGTCATAAAGTTAGTAGTCTACCTGTATTGGGTTTTATCCGTATGTTTTTATACTATAGGGAAAAGGGACAGATAAAGGCGAGGTTTGGGTACTCATAAACCGGTTTAATAGAAAAAAAGAAGGGAATGTGTCAAAGAGACAACGACCCAAAGGGGAGTAATAACAACTCAAAGCCACCATAAGATCTTCAATGAACGGTGAGAAAACCCCACACCCAACTGTAGGTCGGAGTCGGCCTACCACTGGCTTTTGCTAGTGCCGGTACCAAGTCCGGCTGTCCCGAGTTCCTATCGTTGTCTACGTTTGTCTTTTGTCTTATACATGTTTTTCTTGTGTAGTTCCCTTGCAAATTGTTGCATGTAATTATAATTTTCAGCCATTGAAGATGTTTCCTGTTATCCATTTTTTAACATGAGATATAAACTTGGATGTAAATTTAAATGCAAGCAACTCAAGCGTAAAATATAGGTCAGAGAGAACTAATTTTCTTTGAGGCTGTGAGATAGCCCAAGATGCACCTGCATACAAAGTTTGATGATCCTACCCTGCATAGTTACCAAGATATATACCCAAATGCGGACGCAGACGCAGACGCTGGGGTACTCCAATAGTCCCCCTCAACTTCGTTGAGGCGAACTAAAAAACCTAACAAACATGAGACTCTCAAGGGCCTGTATCGCTCATCTGGGCCATGGCTGACACATTAAGTCAAATTAATCCCAATGTTTAAGGGTCTCATTTACAAGTTTGTTTATACACTGTTTAAGGGTCTCATTTTCAAGTTTGTTTATAGACATTAATTGTTTTATTATCCAAATTGAACTATTTCCCCGATGGGAAGCTATTTTTGATGGGAAGCAGACTGACTGTCACCTGTTTTTGGAAGAAGATTATTTAAGGACCATTGTGTCTCACTTTAGTTCCTAGGCATACGATTTTCAGAGGAGATCTAAGTTCCCCTCTCGCAGCCATTCGGTTTGGTTCCAATTGGCCTCGTATTTTCAGAGAACTTTGAATTATTTTCAATGAAGTCCAATTTATGTTCCCTGTGGGGCCATCATGAATATAATGCTGACATGCTGGACACATTTTATGATAGGGGCCAATTAAGGGCCATTGTGACCAAGTATGTTAATAACTGGCCACATACTTTCAGAGGAGAAGGTCTTTGAATATGTTTTCCCTAAACTAGTTCCCTGCTTGCGGCGATCTCCTACGAGGTGTGGACTTGCCGGATACATTTTTAAAGGGGACCACCCAAGGACTATTTTGCCAAAGTTATGTTTCAATTGACTTTGCGGCTTCAGAGAAGATCTTTGAATGCTTTCCCATGGGTACAACACGACACTATGTTCCCTGCAGGCTGCCATCTTGGATGCGAGGCAGACTGGCCACACACACTTTTCAAAGGGCAGCTACTAAGGACTAATGTGACCAAGTATGGGTCCAATTTGTCAAATACTTTCAGAGAAGATCACTGAAATTAATTTTCCCATGGGTCCAATGATAAACTCAGTTCCCTGCAAGCTTGTGGCCATCTTGGATGCAATGCAGACTTGGCACATATACTTTTGAAAGAGGACCACCAATGACTTTTGTGTTCAAGTACTGTTCCAATTGTCTTTGTGGCTTCAAAGGAGATTTTTGAATGCTTACCCATATATTCAATGTTATACTATGTTCCCCTCTGGTGGTCA
The DNA here is from genome assembly GCA_002080025.1 of Modiolus philippinarum. NCBI lineage: Eukaryota > Metazoa > Mollusca > Bivalvia > Mytilida > Modiolidae > Modiolus > Modiolus philippinarum. The sequence continues at coordinate 8,867 of MJUU01004163.1, forward strand.
TCTTGAATGTGATGCTGACTTGCCAGACAATTTTTTGAAAGAGGCTAACTATGGACTTTTGTGACCAAGTTTTGTTCAAATTGGCCAAGTAGTTTCAAAGGAGAAGATCTTCAAATACATTTGCCCATAGGGTCCAATGTTTAACTGTTCTCTGCTGGCCACTATCTTAGATGTTATGCGGACATGCCGGACACATTTACAGAAGTGACCCTTGTGACTAAATATTATTCCAATTGGCCATGTACTTTCAGAGAAGACATTTACCTATATATTGTCAAATTCATGAACAAAGTTGCGCACTGGCAGCCATCTTAGATAACATGCTGGCTTGCCTGACATATTGTTTAAAGGGGACAAACCAAGGACAATTCAATTGTGACCAAGTTTGGTTCCAATTTGCCCACCGGTTTCAGAGAAGAAAATCTTTGAATGCTTTCCCATAGGGTCCAATGTGATAACCATGTTCCCTGCTGACGGCTATGCAATTGCCGGACAGACACATTTTTAAGGGCCACCTAGGGACCATTGTGACCAAGTTTGGTTCCAATGGGCCTAGTTGTTTCAGAGGAGATCTTTGAATATAGGGTCCAATTTTCAACAAAGATTCCAGCTGGTCGCCATCTTGGATGACATGCCGACTTGCTGGACACATTTTGTGAAGGGGCCAGCCAAAGACTATTGTAACCAAGTTTGATTCCAACTGGCGCAGCAGTTTCAGATAAGATCTTTGAATGCTTTCAAATATGGTCCAATGTTAAAACCACCTTCTCTGCTGGCTGCCATCGTGGAATGATACAGACTTGCCAGAAAAACTTTTTTAAAAGGGACCATCTAAGAACCATTGTGACCAAGTTTGATTCCAATTGGCTCCGTTGTTTCAGATGAGAAGATCTTTGAATAAAGGGCCCATTTTTTTTTACAAAGATTCCACTGGTGGCTATCTTGGATGGCACGCAGACTTGCCGGACACATTTTTAAAAGGGAACCACCAATTCTTTCCCATATGGTCCAATGTTAAAACCATGTTCCCTGCTGGCAGCCATCTTGGATATCATACAGATTTGCCAGACATATATTTAAAAGGGGCCACCTAAGGACATTGTGACCAAGTTTGGATCCAATTGGCCCAGTAGTTTAGTAGCAAAAGATCTCTGATTATAGGGTCCAATTTTCAACAAAGATTCTGCGAGCGGCTATCTTGGATGGCATTCAGACTCGTTTCATTCAGTTTTCTCCAACTGGTCAAAGAAATATGTGTGTAAAATTTCAAGGTAGAAAATTTTGTTCTCGGGGTGTAATACAAGATAAAAAAGTGGACACCAGGACTCCAATTGTCAAATAAAAAGAAAACTTAAACTTTGTGACAAAATCTGAAACTAGAGAGTACATGCACCCTGCTACCATAATCCAACATTTCCCTGATGAATTTTGGCTGAAATCATCTACTTTGTTTGTGTATATTAGACATGTATGATGTCCCTGTTATAAAACATGGACATCCAATTTCTAGGCTCTTGATAAAATAATTTCAATATTTTCCAGAAATTTACAGTTTTTATGCAACTTCGGTATTTTTGTATTTCCAAACAGCTTATGATAATCAATCTGTAAAGTATAAACTCCCTAGCTGTAAAACTGTTAAAGGAGTTATCCTGAATAACTATGCATATGCATGCATATTTCACCAAAAGTACAACTGCCCTCCAAAAAAAAACCCAAACATTTTGATGAAATGTCCAAGCCCAGATAATTCCAAAAATCATTTATTTATTGATAAACAATCTGCACACCCCCAATTAATGCAAAATCAGTGGACAAAGTAAAATAAGCATAGTTAAAATATCAGGAGTGGAGTTATCTATTGTAGACCCTACAATAACACCTATTTTTAATAAAATTAGTCCAACTACTCCAATACCTCAGCTTTTGACCAAAATCTAAACCATACAAGAATAGAATTCCTGGGTACCCCACTGCTCAAGCAATTTATACTAGTATACTGTATATGAAATTGCAATATTTTCAAACATTCAGGGCTGTTCCAGAATGAAATACATAGGGATACAAAAAGTATCTACCGGTACCAAGGCTGAAGTTTGAACTTGACCAAGGAATTAGTGGTATTAAAATTTGGTATAAATTTCATGAAAATCTGTCAAAATTTAAAGCCATGAGAACACTTACCCGTACAAGGTCAATTTTTGGATAAAACGGAGTTATTTTGGTCAAAGTCCCATAACTCCGTCAAAAAGTCTCAACTGAGGCTGATCTTCGAACTTGACCAAGGTATTAGTGGTATAAGCATTTGGTAAAAATTTCCAAAAAATCCTTCAAAATTTGCAGGCATGAGAGCGCTTACAAGGTTAATTTTTGGATTAAACCGAGTCATTATTTTGGTCAAAGTCCCATACCTCCCTAAAAAAAGTATCGACCGAGACTGATTTTAGAACTTGACCAAGGTATTAGTGATATAAACATTTGGTATAAATTTCATGAGAATCCTTAAAAATTTGTAGGCATGAGAGCACATACAAGGTCAATTTTTTGCTGTGTCGTTATTCTGGTCAAAGTCCCATAACTCCGTCAAAAAGTATCGACCGAGACTGATTTTCGACCTTGACTAAGGTATTAGTGATATATACATTTTTTATAAATTTCACGAGAATCCTTAAAAAATTGTAGGCATGAGAGCATATACAAGGTCAATTTTTGGCGGTGTCGTTATTTTGGTCAGTCTCATAACTCCGTCAAAAAGTATCGACAGAGACTGATTTTCGAACTTGACCAAAGTATTAATGATATGAACATTTGGTATTAACTTTATGAAAATCTGTTAATATTTGTAGGCATGAGAGTGCTTACAAGGTCAATTTTGGATACAACAGAGTCATTATTTCGGTCAAAGTCCCATAACTCCGTCAAAAAGTGATTTTCGAACTTGACCAAGGTATTAGTGATATAAACATTTGGTTAAATTTCAAGAAAATCCATTAAAAATTTGTAGGCGTGAGAGCGCTTACAAGAAAGTGTGACGGACGGATGCTCGGACAAACGAACGCCTGGCATTTCTATGTCCCCACTCCGCGTTGCGGCAGGGGACAAAAAATATGCACATATTCAACCCATGCCTAATCCCTATGCAAAATTAAAATGACTGTAGTTCCGAGTTATGCAGAATAACAGCTTATTGGAGTTGGGACAGGAAGAAGGGATTGAAAGGTGGGGGAAAAACAATGGGCACCCATGATATTTTTTGTCTTGGAGGAAATACAAAAACATAATAAAGGTTTTACAATGTGTTTATTTATTCACTTATAAATATAAATATTTAAGCTACAATTAGTATTAAATAAAGTGATGCTGCATTTTCATTTGATTAATTTGATTAAATGTATAAACCTAAAATCTTCTGTATTACACTTAAGCACATAAGACCAACTATGCATAATTCCTTCCTCTCATGGAAAATGTGGCAAAAAGTGATGCTTGTTTTTTTTTTTTAATATTTAATGTACATGTTGTTGACACGAAAAATAATGTGACAGTTATATTTTCATTTATATACTAAAGATGTAGTTTTGATAATTCTTTTTTCATACAGATATCTTTCCATGTGTGTCTAAAATTATACCTGTTCTATCAGTAATAAAAAAGAACAATTCTAACTACGACGATACGAGTAGATTAATCATATAATATTATGAAATCGTTTTCAGCTTGTTGATCAGATACAATTTATAAACATGATCATATTTAAACAGTTATTTCATAAAATCACGTCCCCTACACATCCATAAATGGTACTGTTAAAAAAAACGAATTTTGCAGGTACAGATATTGATTGATTTACACTTTTGTTCACCACTGCATTTTAAATGACACATGTACCAACATTTTCATGCACAAATGTAACATATGACCTCTTAAGGAGGTTCGCTCCTCATGTTTTGGGATTTCTGTCAGATTTTCGGAATTCTCTGGTTTTATCCAGTTAAAAGCATTATAATTTTTTGCACATGGACCCCCTTAATTTTTCCCATAATTTCATTTCATACCTCTTTATGAGCATTATGTAAAAATTTCATTAAATTTTATTTATTCTGTCACATTCATTCGTGGTCAAACCTTGCTAATGTTAATCCTATGAAAAATCCGAGGAGTTCAGTTTCCCGCCAAATTTTCAGTCACTTAAAACTCAAAAACGAGATCATCAACCTATCAATTATTTTCATTTAAATTATTTCTTTTTTAATTATTTAACAAAAAATCACATTTATTTGAAATCCTATTTATTTTCATATGGAGTAGCGAACCCCCTTAACTCCAATGATGTCATAGGAGTACTTGACAGCAAATGTATCATGGCAATCAGAGACAAATGGATAATTCCACTTACACTGTATTAGTTTATACATACAGTAGTGCCTCCATTATAAGGTCCCTTCCTAATAAGACTGCCTCCTTTATGTGGCCACATTTCTCATGAATTAATCACTTGTAATGTATTTTGACCTCCCAATAAAGACCGCTTCCCTGATCCAACCAAAGACCATCCTTTTCATGTTTAAAATGAATGTACTGCCTCCCAATAAAGACCACTTTTACTAATACATGTACTATTTTTCATGATCAGTGAAATTTTCTCTTTCCTTAAAAAAGTATATCAATCTTTAATGAAAAGTAAGATGATGCATAAGTAAATTATGTTATTGTGAGAGATAAAATTAATCAAAATTAAGAAGTGTTATTTCATATTTTTGGTTTTTTTTTATTGAAAAAAAAACCAAAAAGCAATCAAGCCATACATGAATTGACAAGCCCAATAGTGATTATTAGTGCAATTGTCATTTTACATTTTGTAAAAGTTATGTTTATTAACATCTATAATTACCCCAATAATAATCACAACAGATGGTGATTAATCTTTTGTCCTAAATTAATTTACCCCAGGAGTAATTAGATGTGTCAGAAATCCAAGGAAACATTTGATTAAAAAGTTAAATAAAATTTAGTTTATATAACCAGTAGAAAGTTCTTTCCTTGTCATAATTAAAAAAAAAAAACATGAAAAGTTAAGAGAATTTAAACTATGATACTGTCATTGCGACCATAAATGCTTATAATAATTGATTTAAAATCCATCCTTGAGAACCCATCTTAGTTTGATACCTCCCAAATCAGACCGCCTCCATTATAAGACCACATTCTCTTTGCAGCAGGGGTGGTCTTATAATGGAGGCACTACTGTATTACCCCTAAAGGCTGTTCAATTCAATTATACCTGAAGACGGGAAATGGAACTTGTGTTTAGATCCCCCCTCCCCCCCAAAAAAAATCCCTCCATAACATAACAAGTTTTCACTAAACATTCAATAGAAAAATCCCCCCTTACTCTCAAACAAGTAGACCTAATGGAACCGTCCTCATTCTCCTAGAGACTAATATAAAATTGAGATTCTGAACTTTCTCATCGTCTGTGAATAACTAATATATTTTTGACTGTTATTTCATATTTTTCAAAAATTCAAAAACTGCTTCTGGGTTTTACTTGGGTAGTAGACCTGGGTTAAGGGAGATAAATAACTTTGATGAATTTAATTTCTGCATATGCGCATTTCGACAACTTATGTCTCTTCAGTGCAGATAAAATCTAAACGTTTGGAAGACCATTAACTCAAAGATGTGTAAAAACTGATAGAGAACAAATAACCAATATGATCTAAATGTAAAGCCAAATTCAGCTAAGGACAGAGCTTTGCATGAGGGAGATACTCCTTAGTTTCCTACAAAATTTACAAAAGTTAGATATTGTAAGGTTCCAAATAGAATTGGTTTCGGGTCAGCACTGAAGTACTGACTACTGGGCTGGTGAATACCCTCGGGGACTAACAGTCCACCAGCAGTGGCATTGACCCAGTGGTAACAAATAACTAAATACCGAAGTTACTGTGAATTTAATTTCTGCATATGCGCATTTCGACAACTTATGTCTCTTCAGTGCAGATAAAATCTAAACGTTTGGAAGACCATTAACTCAAAGATGTGTAAAAACTGATAGAGAATAAATAACCAACATGATCTAAATGTAAAGCCAAATTCAGCTAAGGACAGAGCTTTGCATAAGGGAGATACTCCTTAGTTTTCAACAAAATTTACAAAAGTTAGATATTGTAAGGTTCCAAATAGAATCGGTTTTCGGGTCAGCACCGAAGTATCTTTAAATCAGTAAGGCGCTTGAAACAGTCAGTTTCATTGGTGCTTTATAAGCATTTATGTGAAAAATTAAAATCATCTATGTTACTTAGAAGTAAAAAAAAAATATGTATTCAAATTATTAAAACAAACTTACAAGTGATTTTTAAAGGTCTACCTCCTCCATATTCAAAATAAAACATTTTTCACCAATCAAGTACAAATATCAGATCTAATGAATAAAAAATTAAAAAACAAATAAGTAAAAATCAAATTAAGAAAATAAAAAAAATTAAAACATGATCAATTCTGTCAAAAAATTAAATAAAATATTCTACCTAAACAACCTTTTCAAATGGTATTGCTATGCTGAATGTTTGAACAGCTTTTCACAACTATATCTGAACAATATTTTAAAACATTAGAAAAGATTTACATACAAATGTAAAAGCTTGGAATATTCTTTTACATTAATATGTAATAACTGTATGGATGAAGAGCTGGAAAAAATAGAAATATGGAATACGTGTAGTTTGTAATGATCCCGATAAAGTAATTTTTGAAGCCTAGATAACGTTTCCTTGGAACAAATTCTGAAGGATACAAATTGTATAATATATAGGCAGTGGTATTTAAGTTTTTAGAATGTTTGTAGAGTCCTTGGAAAACTGCTTTTTAAACTTCCCAAAATTGTAATGCTTTACGAATATAGTATAACTTAATTTTAGAGATCACCTTTAGGAAGGAGTTGAACTTGCCCTTTGAGAAATGTGGTTTTTTAGATCAGGTTCATTAAATATGAAATATACTACAAAAGGAACCATAAAATGTGACCTTGTGGCTGCTTATTCAAGGTGATCGGGAAGGCAAGTTTGACTGTATTATAGACATTGAAATAATAATTTCTATCAAGAACAAACACACCGTAACCAAATCTGACACTCACCAACATATACATATACATGTATTTTGGACATAATTAAAATCAAAACTTGTCTTTTTTGGTAACAAGGGGAAAATGTTGCTTTGAAATTATTCCAAATGGACACTACTTCTCAATGTTACAAATGTATATAGAAACAGTAATGAATTGGAAAAATACACCACAATTATACTGAGATTCAACAACCTGGTAATAGAACAGCCTATCATAAAATCTTAAAAATAGATACTACATTCTCACAAATTTATAAACAAGACATTCTGTGAAAGTTTCATTGAATTACACCAAGTCTTCTAGGAGTTATCACCACAAAGTGTGTACCCTTTGGTAGATGGAATTAGGAACATACAGACGAAAAGACAGACTGACACCATGATCACTATATACCACACGCTAAAGCGGGGGTATAATAAATACAACATTCTCACTAAAAAGATAAGCCAGTTCTGTTTTCAGGGGTGCAAGAAATTCTGATCTACTATCCCTGTAAAAGATGGAAAGCCAAGTCTGAGAACCACTGATATCTTATCCAGAGATGTCTAAGATCACAAAATTATGAACCTTCACCATTGTTAGAATAGAATCTTAATTTATCTTATCGAAAAACCTGTCACAAGTACTCTGTAGTACAATTATTCAAGGGGTACGTACTAATTTTCATGTATTTTGTGTTTGACTGAAACAAACAAATTTGAAACCAAACCAAACACAAATTTTCATTTAATTTGCAATGAAAAAGTTTCAGATCACAAATTACCAATGATTTTTAACCTTTCCATAAAAAGTGAAAATGATGAATAAAAAAACTTCCACTGTATTTAAAAAACAAATACAACCTGATGAAACAGCTTTTCAGACTTATGATATGCTGTAAACATAGTAGTTTTCGTGGTGTACTTAATTTAGCTTTTTTCGTGGTTGACAAAAGACCACAAAAATAAGTAACCATGAATATCCCAGAAACATAAGAAAGTAAATATAATTTTAGTTGTCCCTATCAACCATCAAAATTTACAATAAAATACGTCCAAATTCAAGAAACGATGAAAATTAATATATGTTAACAGTAACTCCTTACTCCTTCACTTGTGTAATTCAATTTTGAAATTATACTGGAACTTCAGGCAAACTTGGGTTGACATATTCACAAAATATAACAACCTAAAATAAACAGACATCTGTCACAATAATTCAAGCATCAGTTTGAATGGCTGAATATTCTCTACATGTACTTCTAGCTTAATAAATAATAAAAATATGCATTCATTTCATGAAATCAATGCGTAATTTACAAAATATCACATTTGGGTTTGGCACTATTATAAAACTATCTTCTTTTTTCAAACTCCTTTCTGATCCAGTCCGAGTCTTGATAAAATCTAGGATCAGCTAATTTTAATGCAGTCCTTTTATAGAAATAGTAATATAAAACAGCACCTGTAAAACAGAAGTATGTAATTAATGGTTATAAATACAGATTTCACCATAAGATCCTGTCCATTACCATATTTCATCCACTTGAGATAGTTAAATTTCAAAATTTTAATAGCAAGGCTTGCCGAGCATTTTGAAATTAAAAAAATTTAACTATCGAAAGTGAATAAAATATGGTAATAATCAGAATAAAGTGGTGTTGAATATGAAAATTTATTTAACGGGTCAGAACCGGTTTAAACATATTATTTAGAAAATACAAAATATTACAGTAGTAAGAAATGCAAGTTTTATAAAGGATGACTTAACATTTGTATACTTTATATGGAGCAGGATATGCTCCTTCTGGAGCGCCTAATGTTATTTTTTTTAATTTTTAAAGAGTTCACATTATGAGTGCCTTGATTTTGAGCGTTCCATTTGCGATACTCAAAGTTCTTGAATAGATTTTAATCTCATTCTTAAATTGTAAGCCACATTTTTGAATTGCAAATCTAAGTATCATTCTTAAATATTTCAAAGTACAGTACAGCCATGGTGGATTGGTAAAATTTCCTTGCATCCACTCAAAATTTCCACTCATTTCCATGCAAAATATCCATTCAAGACCACTAAATTCCATTATAAAAGGTGAGGAAATTAAGTGGTTTTGAGTGGAAACAGGACAGAGAAAGGGAAGGTTTGGGTACCAATAAACCGGTTTAACCCTACTGCTAGCTTTTGCTAGTGCCGGTACCAAGTCCGGCTGTCCAGAGTTCCTATCATTGTTTACGTTTGTCTTTTTTTTCATCTTGTGGTTTTTTCTTGTGCAGTTCCCAGAAATTCTACATTGTGACTGTGTTTTTCAGCCATTGTAGATTTTTCCTGTTTTCTTGCTACTTCTATTTAGGTTGACTTGGGTAAACACACAAATCCACTATGTCACTGTACTGTAACTTCATGCCATTCTTCTTCACACACACAAAATAATTACAAATAAGGATATTTGTTTATAGTCCATACCTGTTCTTTGTATAACAAACAGAGGTATAAATCCTGATGTTGCCCATATGTATTTGTTGGGTTCATCCCATCTTAATGTCTGAAAAGTAATTAACATGTATTTAATGTACAATATCCATGTAACATGCAAAAGAAAACTTTTATATAGCATTTAAGGATTATTAAATACTACATAAATTGTCCTTTTATTTTTTATGAAACATAGAAAGCAGCCACAGCCTGCTAAGCTCAACTCGTTGCGCAGCATTGTCACATGTTTCACATGTCAGTAAACAGGAATGGACTATGATCATTCTTTTAAACAGATTCAGTTATGCATAAGTTGTAGTTTACAGACTGCATCCGAAGCATGCATTTTTGTTGTCATCCCAAATTGCATCATACATACCAATATGGTTGATAAGTGACAAGTCAGTAAGCGGGAATGAACTTTAACAATTCTACCTAACCAACTCGCTCATGCGTAACATGTAGGTCAGAGACAGCATCCGAAGCATGCATTGTTGTTGTCATCCCAAAATGCATCATACATACCAATATGGTTGATGTGGGCCATGTCAGTAAGCAGGAATGGACTTTAACCATTCTTCCTAACCAAGTCGCTCATACGTAAAATGTAGGTCAGAGACAGCATCCGAAGCATGCATTGTTGTTGTCATCCCAAAATGCATCATACATGTGTACATACCAATATGGTTGATGTGGGCCATGTCAGTAAGCGGGAATGGACTTTAACCATTCTTCCTAACCAAGTTGCTCATGCGTAAAATGTAGGTCAGAGACAGCATCTGAAGCATGCATTGTTGTTGTCATCCTAAAATGCATCATACATACCAATATGGTTGATGTGGGCCATGTCAGTAAGCGGGAATGAACTTTAACCTTTCTACCTAACCAAGTCGCTCATGCGTAAAATGTAGGTCAGAGACAGCATCCGAAGCATGCATTCCAGTCGTCATCCCAAACTGCATCAGGCATACCAATATGGTTGATGTGGGGCATGTCAGTAAGCAGGAATGGACCTTAACCATTCTTCCTAACCGGACGCGGACGCAGACGCTAGGGGTATCACATAAGCCCCCCTCACTTCGTGAGGTGAGATAAAAATGTTTTCTTATTATTTCACAAACATTTGTACATGAAAATGCTGTGCAAAGCAGGGATCAAATCCCATATTCATCACACTCTAGCAACATGCCTAATGAATTAATCCAAAGAGTCGATCCATTAGCTCAGCAGATTATTAGCTTTTTTACATCTAATACCTACCTCAATGTTGTCAGGCTGATGTGTCCCACAGGAAAGCTGTTGAAATACTGTCTCACATGAAAATCAATCCCCCTCTCTTGCTTGTATTAAGACTTACCATTTCCCATACATGAAGTCCTACATTCAGGCCAAAATATACAAATGTCATAATGACTGTAGACGTACCATTCCCATACATGGAGTCCTACATTCAGGCCAAAATATACAAATGTCACCATGACTGTAGACCTACTATTTCCCATACATGGATCCTACATTCAGGCCAAAATATACAAATGTTATAATGACTGTAGACCTACCATTTCCCATACATGGAGTCCTACATTCAGGCCAATGACTGTAGACTTACCATTTCCTATACATGGAGTTCTACATTCAGGCCAAAATAAACAAAGGTCACCATGATTGTAGACTTACCATTTCCCATACATGGATCCTACATTATGGCCAATCAAGAGCTGGCGCCCAATGGCAGTCTGAGATACCCCCGCTCATTGAACCCTGAATCAATGTGGCAAGTGCAAATTTAATTGTATAGGGACAATAGAGTTGTGGAACAGTACAAGTGTGGACACAATTCAATTATAAACACAACTAGAGGTACTGTGGTCCACTGGGCCACAAATGAATACCCCCGCATGCCCAATATAATAAGAAGTTTAAATAAAAGGCTGATCTTTAAAGTCAACTGCATCTTTTAATGTTATTCAAAAAACTTAATTTAGGCTAAGTATCAACATACCAATGTATCGGTAAACAGGAAGTAGTAGCGCAACAAACCTGAAAATAGCTTACACGGTACAACTCATCATCATGAAGCTCCAGACCAAATATGAAATCATTTCCACTTTGGAAGAAGAGAAAACTTTGACGAAAAATTTTCATTAGTAGTGGTATATGAAACTAAGTATTAATGTATC
>MJUU01004163.1:21660-34313 GCA_002080025.1 Modiolus philippinarum
TTACAGTTTCAGAAAAAATTGTGACAAAAAATTCCATATATTGTACAACAATGAAAAACAATGATGTCTCGGCAAACAGGAAGTGCTTATGACTTAAACTTGAAATAGGAATACACTATAGATTGGACCGTAAGGAAGCTCTGTGCAAAACAACAATTGAATCAGGGTTACAGTTTCAGAAAAAATTGTGACGAAAAATTCCATACATTGTACAACAATGAAAAACAATGACGTCTCAGCAAACAGGAAGTTGTTATGGCGTAACCTTGAAATCCGAATACACAATAAATTGGACCATAAGGAAGCTCTGTGCATAACAACAATTGAATCCCACTTACAGTTTCAGAAAAAATTGTGACAAAAAATTCCATATATTGTACAACAATGAAAAACAATGACGTCTTGGCAAACAGGAAGTGCTTATGGCGTAAACTTGAAATCCGAATACACGATAGACTGGACCATAAGGAAGCTCTGTGCATAACAGCAATTGAATCCCTCTTACAGTTTCAGAAAAAATTGTGAAGAAAAATTCCATATGCTGTACAACAATAAAAAAACAATGAAGTCTCGGCAAACAGGAAGTACTTATGCGGTAACCTTGAAATCTGTATATACACATCAGACCATCATGAGAAAGCTTTTACCAAAATATGATTTCATTCTGTAAATTAGTTGCTGAGAAAAGTGTGGTTACGGATGGACGGATGAACGAACAGAGGTAAACCAGTATACCCCACTACTTTGTAGCGGGGGTATAAATATACAAATGTCATAATGATGTAGACTTACCATTTCCCATGTACATGGAGTCCTACATTCAGGCCAAAATATACAAATGTCCCCATGACTGTAGACTTACCATTTCCCATACATGGATCCTAAATTCAGGCCAAAATATACAAATGTCCCCATGATTGTAGACTTACCATTTCCCATACATGGAGTCCTACATTCAGGCCAAAATAAACAAAGGTAACCATAGTTTACCATTTCCCATACATGGAGTCCTACATGTACATTAAGGCCAAAATAAACGAATGTCCCCATGACTGTAGACTTACCATTTCCCATACGTGGAGTCCTACATTTAGGCCAAAATATACAAATGTCACCATGATGCCAATCTTAAATTTGTTGATGAGAATGTTGACTAATCCAGCTTGGAAAATGTACGTGTTGAAAAATAATAGAAATACCACTATCACAGCAAATATAATGCATACATCTTGTAATCTGAAAAAATAATTGAGACAATTCAGATGATGGCAAAACAGCTTTTAAATTATTGTATTTTAAGTTATTTTCGCTTATTTTTGGCAGATATACTAAATTCATGAAAATAAATTCCACCAAAATTTAATGCATTCTTACTTTAAAAATATTTCATATTTCTTCTGTTAATTCTTATACAACATGCCAACAATTTTCCTTTCAAAACATTCTTACTCAACAAAAATTTCAATCAATTCTATTCACTATTCAGTCATCAAAGGCAATAAGTAGATAATTCTATTGTCATTGTCATTAACTGCGCAATTAACTAGTTACCTGTAGAGTGCAGAGCATACATTATGTACTCTTATGATTGCTTGTTATTTAATTAATGTAATTTATGTTCATAAATATAAACAATTACTAATTTCATCCATACTTTTCATCTTTCATTAAAAAAAAAAAAAAAAATAATAATAGAACCATTTGTAATCTGCTTTAATTTAAAATGCTTAAAGATATTTTTAATAAAACCATCTTACATATGTTGTACATTTAATGGTTTTTGTTATGAAAATGCAAAACAAAACAAAAAGCAATCGCTAAACAAGAATCAAGAAAACAAAACATCTATATCCAGTTGTGTTATTCTGGAAATTGATTTGAGGCATTTACATATTCAACAATGACCCATCCGCTACTGAAAACATTTCCAATAATGTTATTCAGTGTTTGGGAATTGTGAAATTTGAAAGAATTGGAGAAAAACATTCCTACTCCATCCATAACACCCCTTGTGTGATAACTTGAGATGCTATGTTCAAAGTCTTCCTGTTCACACTACTATTTCTATACTGAATAGTGTTTTATATTTGCGGCACCAAATTTTTGCGGTTTTCAGGCTTGGATTTATTCGCTGTGTTTTACAGTTAGAGTTTTCATGTATATATATATATATATATATATTGAAGTTTACAGTGATATATTAGTGGGTATTAATTTTCCCAATTATCATTCTAAATGCATCTTCGCAAGCCAAGTGTTACAATCTTTGAAGATGAGAGGAGCGAATCGTAATCTTTGGCTTGCAAAGATGTTCTAAATGCAAATAGTGCGAAAATTAACACCACTTAAAATATAACAACCATACAGTAATTCTTGAAAATTAAAAACTAGAGGCTCAGAGACTGAGCCTGTATCGCTCACCTGACAAAATGCTTCTATACCATACATGACCAAAAATATGTTTATTACCAATGGGGTTTAATATTTAGCTATACATGTATTCTCCATTAACACCCGTGTTTTTTGTCTGATCCTATTGAAATGAGTAATTTTTGCAAAGGACCTTCTATACATTTAGTAAAATTTGCTTGAAGATGATGTAAAGGATGGTTTTCTCATACCGGGCTCCAAGGTTAAAAGTATGTTCTGCAGTGGAGGCCATGCTTTTTGCCGGATCGAAATGAAATGAGTAATTTTTGTAAAGTACCTTCTAAACATCATTCCTCTAAAGTTTGGTTGAATTTGTTTCAGTGGTTTCAGAGGAGAAGATAAAAATGTGATCTTCCCATATAGGGTTCAATGTTAAACTATGTTCCATGCTGGCAGCCATGTTTTTTGTCAGATCCAAACGAAATGAGCTATCTTTGTTGAGGACCTTAAGTACATCATTCCTGTAAAGTTTGGTTGAATTTGCTTCATTGGTTTCAGAGAAGATGAAAATGTGATTTTTCCCATAGGGTCCGATGTTAAACCTAAGTTCTGCGCTGGCGGCCATGTTTTTTATTGTATCGGAACGAAATGAGCAATCTTTGTAAAGGACCTTCCATACATCATTCCTGTAAAGTTTGGTTGAATATGCTTCAGTGGTTTCAGAGTAGATGAAAATGTGATTTTTCCCATAGGGTCCAATGTTAAACCTAAGTTCCACAATGGCGGCCATGTTTTTTATCAGATCGGAACGAAATTAGCAATCTTTGTTAAGGACCTTTTGTACATCATTAATGTAAAGTTTGGTTAATTTGCTTCAGTGGTTTAAGAGAAGAAGATGAAAATGTGATTTTTCCCATAGGGTCCAATGTTAAACCTAAGTTCCGTGCTGGCGGCCATGATTTTTATCCGATAGGAACGAAATGAGCAATCTTTGTAGAGGACTTTTAGTACATTATTCCTGTAAAGTTAGTTCGAATTTGCTTCAGTGATTTCAGAGGAGAAGATAAACATAGAAAGCAGCCACAGCCTGCTAAGCTCACCTCGTTGCGCAGCATTGTCACACGTTGCACATGTCAGTAAACATGGACTTTAATCATTCTTTTTAACAGATTCAGCCATGCATAAATTGTAGTTTACAGTCCGCATCCGAAGCATTCATTGTTGTTGTCATCCCAAATTGCATCATACATACCGATGATTGTAAGGGACATGTCAGTAAGCAGGAATGAACTTTAACCATTCTACCTAACCAAGTCACTCATGCATAAAATGTAGGTCAGAGACAGCATCCGAAGCATGCATTGTTGTTGTCATCCCAAAATGTATCATGCATACCAGTATGGTTGATGTGGGCCATTTCAGTAATTGAGAATGGACTTTAACCATTCTACCTAACCAAGTCACTCATGCGTTAAATGTAGGTCAGAGACAGCATCTGAAGCATGCATTGTTGTTGTCATCCCAAAATGTATCATGCATACCAGTATGGTTGATGTGGGCCATGTCAGTAATTTGGAATGGACTTTAACCATTCTACCTAACCAAGTCGCTCATACGTACAATGTAGGTCAGAGACAGCATCCTAAGCATGCATTGTTGTTGTCATCCAAAAATGCATCATGCATACCAATATGGTTGATGTGGGCCATGTCAGTAAGCGGGAATGGACATTAACCATTCTACCTAAGCAGGTCGCTCATTCAGGCCTTCGTAATTCCCATTTCCCGTTACCCGGGGAAAGTGAAAAACTAGTCCGGGAAAGTAAATCTATTAGCGTACTTTCCCGCCGGGTAAATAGTTTGGTTTATCGGTATTTGGTCATACCGGAAATGATTAATCTGGTTCCCCCTCAATTCTATTTTTTATGCTTGGTTGATAGGTGCTTAAAGAATAAAGGGTACCAGATTATTTTATCGTTGTTCTTGACTTCCTTCACAGACACCGTATTTGACATTGAAAGAACAAGAAGACATACATAAAATCAATATATAGATCGGGATCGTATTTACCATTAATATAAATAAAATTGGCAATTTCAAATAAAAGAATTAATTAAATGTTGGGGTAAAAACGAACAGTACATGTAAATAAATGTTGTTGAATAACTAAGGTGGTTTGATGAATACCTGTTTAAAAAGGACGGTCTATATGAACTCTGTTAAGAAAATGAATAGTGAGAAATGGTCTCCTTTGACCTAACAGTTTCAATTTCATCATTATGGCACTAAACAAGCACATGTAGCAGCAACTTGATCCCCATTGAGGCAGCTACTGAACTTGAGGCATAAGCTAAAAGATAGGATATTGGCTGTTATCATGTCCAGTATTTTGACACATTTCTGTAAAGAATTTTTATTGCCATAAAAATATCTTAGGATCTGATTTGTCAGGACTATCTGAAAAAAATGTGGGAAACCAAAAAATGTTGAGGGTAAGTGAAATTTGAAATTAACTTACCCGTGGGTAAGTGGAATTTTAAAAAAATTACGAAGCCCTGCTCATGCATAAAATGTAGGTCAGAGACAGCATCCGAAGCATGCATTGTTGTTGTCATCCCAAAATGCATCATGCATACCAATATGGTTGATGTGGGCCATGTCAGTAAGCGGGAATGGAAGTTAACCATTCTACCTAACCAGGTCGCTCATGCGTAAAATGTAGGTCAGAGACAGCATCCTAAGCATGCATTGTTGTTGTCATCCCAAAATGCATCATACATACCAATATGGTTGATGTGGGCCATGCCAGTAAGCGGGAATGGACTTTAACCATTCTACCTAACCAAGTCGCTCATGCGTACAATGTAGGTCAGAGACAGCATCCGAAGCATGCATTCCAGTTGTCATCCCAAAGTGCATCAGGCATACCAATATACTAGTAGTTGATGTGGGGCATGTCAGTTAGCAGGAATGGACCTTAACCATTCTTCCTAACTGGACGTGGACGCCGACGCTAGGGGTATCACATAAGCCCCCCTCACTTCGTGAGGTGAGCTAAAAATGCTAACAACGGATGCCAAGTGATGGGAATAGCTCACCCTGACCCTTTGGGTCAGGTGAGCTAAAAAAAAGGCAAAATTTTACTCACACAAACAAAACAAGTAAGACAACATTTTCAAATCTCAGCATTTCTATGAAAGAGTTCATCGTAATATCAATAAGCAGTAAAAAGTACTGCAGGTACAGTATTGGGCGATATCTCTCTACTTGCATCCTGATTGGTTAATTGAATTCCTATTTAAATCCTGGATATCATGTTCTTTCAATCTTTATTGTTTTCTTTTAGTCTCACATCTACAGTAGCTGTGAAATAGAAAGAAAAGTGTCTAAGATCATGAAGATAAAGTACATACATGCATGTACTTAATATGAGATCAGAATTTTCGACAAAGAACAAACTAGAGACTGTGTCTGTAAGACACAGATGACAGATGCCCCGCCAATAAATTCAATTGGGCATAAAATAAATCCTCTGTCAGTGAGGTGTGATGGAATATTGTGTGTAGTTGCTTAGAAGTGGACCTAAACTCAAAAATTAAACAAAGTCATTCAAGCATAAAATGTAGGTCATGGACACCCAATGCTTGGTGAAACGGGTTTCTCCTATAAATGAATGTTACAGTGAAATATCATGATACAACAATACATAGTCATTGAGAAAAAGACTTAAATGCAAAAGTTAACCAAAGTCACTGAAGTGTAAAATGTAGGTCAAAGCCACTTAATTGTCAATGATTTGTGTAGAACTCATCAAGGCAATTAATTTGATGAAACATCATTGTCATATAATCTGTAATTATTGAGAAATGGACTTTAACGCAAAACTTAACTAAAGTCACTGAGGCCTAAAATGTAGGTCAAAGCCACCTAATTGTCAATGATTTGTGTAGTACTCATCAAGACAATAAATTTGATGAAACATCATTGTCTTATAATGTGTAGTTGTTGAGAAAAGGACCTTAACGCAAAACTTAACCAAGTCACTGAAGCGTAAAATGTAGGTCAAAGCCACCTAATTGTCAATGATTTGGGTAGTACTCGTCAAGGCAATTAATTTGGTGAAACATCATTGTCTTACAATGTGTAGTTGTTGAGAAATGGACTTACACTTAAACTTAACCAGAGTCACTCAACCATGAAATGTAGGTCAAAGGGTCAAACTGCCTAGTGAACTATGTAGTACTATCAAAGATCTAGCTACAAATGTACTGACCTACTTTAATTCTTCTATACCTTACAGTCTCCGAGAAATGTACATTAATGCAAAACTTAACCGGACGTACGGACGGAAGGACGGACAAGGGTAACACTATATGCCCCTTCCACATTGGGCGGGGCATAAAAATTAAATAAAGGGCTACGCCGAGCGCAGCATGATACGATCGCAGCATGTCGACCACTGAAATTTCAACAAAAGTAGTTTAAAGTGAAGGTGGACACAGTAAAGAGCTTGACACAATAATTAGATGGACTCAAAAAGAAGCTTGACAGAGTTATTAGCTAGAAACAAAATAGGGAAAAATTCAACCCTTTTGATCACTTACTGATGAAAAAAACGTAAGAGCTATGCAAAATATGTACTATCAACTAAAACTTTACATCCATAGAAATTCAAAGAAAAAAATTCCATCGAAATTTGATGAAAAATAAAGATATGACATATTTAGAAAAATTGCAATTTCGGCCCCTTTGACCCCATGTAGCTCGATAATGGTAAGAGCCACGCCAAATCTGTTGCATACCTCTGAAAGCTTGGATCAAGAGGAATCCAAAGAAAAAAATAAAAATTCTACATAATCTGCAAATTCGCAATTTTGGCCCCGTTCGGCCCCTCACAGCTGGGAAAGGAAACAAGTTATCAAAAATGTAATAGCTGAGCGCCATATTAATTTTTCACAAGGAATCCATTAAAAAAAAACTGCATCAAAATCTGACTTAAAATAAAAAAAAAAATTTTTTTTGGAGATTTGCCTGTTAGGCCCCATTTATCTCGTGAGCGGTACACTACATGCTATGTGAAATCCGTTGGCATACTCCAGATTGGAAATTTCCTCAGGAGCACACTGAAAGAAATCACATCAAAATCCGATTAATAATAATGATTCTACAGACAAACATGTGAAAACACCCAATTTAACCCTTTTTGGCCCCTTTTTTATTAAACGGGTGGGGCCACAATGACCACAACTATGCCAAGCCTTCCTTTTGTACAAAAGAACATTATGTTAAAATTTCATAAGGATTGATCTACTTGAACTAGAGTTATTGACCAAAAAACTTAAGTGTCTACAGACGACGACAACGACGACGACAGCACCATATACGACTGCAAAAATTTTTGCGGTCGTATAAAAAAGTGTGTTTTAAACCTCAAATTGAAGTACTGCAAAGCTCAGAATTTTTAAAAGTATTTTGTAACAAATTGCAGCAGATCTCTGGAATTTCTACACATAAATGTACATTTAGTCCCATAAGTCATTGTATTGTCTCACTCAGAGTTAGAAAAATACAAATTACATGGAAATGAAGTTGATACATGAATCTATAGACCTGATTAGAGCATATCGACTGATTCTTTAGCCCACCCTGTTCAGAGGATGACTGCAGGGCCAAGGTTCCATCCCAGGAGGTGACCTTGTGAATTTTGTGGGGAGAATCATGCTCTCTGGTTACAATTAAATATTAGTATTTTAACATTTTATCAAACTAATATTAAGTATCAATAATATTATTAATGGAAGGATATGGAGTAAATACACATGAGACAAAGTCTCTACAAATACATGGTAGAACAAAGTATGGAACAACACTTATTGTTGTTCTTTATCTTGAAGGTCACTGAGGCCTAAAAAAAAATACCTGTGTTTCCAGTAACATACTCTTCAAAATTAGGGTCGGTAGGTAGGAATTTTTAAAAATTTTTCCAAAACTTTTTACATAGACATATTAAGAGTAACTTCTGGACTTTAACGGTGCTTCTTTAAAACTTGCCAAAATAACTTTAGGGTAGGCATTTTTAGCCTCAAAAATCTAGGGTCGGTCGGGTTACTGGAAACACAGATTTTTTTCAACTCTGCCTGACTTCGATCATACCTCATAGTAAATTCAAGATGCCCCCAAGCACCATATTGTATTTATTAATTGATTTATTACATTTTTACACCATTTGACATTTCTCTTCATTCTTGTTTAATCTACTGTGCAGGCTAGTAAATTAAAGGAAGCACTACTAAATTTTTTGACTTGGTAGTCCTTTGGCTAGAAAAAATTGGCAAAATTTCACAAAGCTATATAGTATAGGGTCTGTAAGACTCGTTCAATTTTGAAACTTCCGGGTACATATTTTGTACCCGGAAATTGCATTTTCCATAACAATATATGACGTACATGTACCAAGCAAAAAATTAAACGTCATAATCCATAAACTTCCATGTTTTTGCAGGAAACATTTACAAATTTCAATTTTATCGTGAAATCTCGGTGTCACATGACGAGACTTACAGACCCTATTTTGGACTGATAAATTCACTGCAGGACTAGTGATTTCAGGAATCTTACAGTACAGCCAGAGACTTACCGTGATAAATCACTGTGATAGACGTATCACTCTGCTTAGTGAAATGGGTATATTTTATTTCCTGTTTGATCTATCAACATGCTTTCTTTTGCATTTAGAGTGATGCATTCTACCACTTGATATGCAAAAGAAATTATGTGGATAGATCAATCAGGAAAAAAGATATATTCATTAAAAAATTTAGAGTGATATGTCTATCACAGTGATTTATCATGGTAAGTCTCTGGCTGTACTGTACATTTGGTCTTTTAGCAGGATCCTCAATAAACACTAGGGGGCACCTCTATCCAGATGTGTAATTTTGTTAATATAAATCTGGTACCTTACTGTAGATCACAGTGAGTGAGAAGTGTTCAACCAGTCACACAAAAGTTGTCCCTAAAAGAGCATCTCCTAGTGTTTATTGAGGATGCTACCTTTAAATGTCTACCAAGATAATTAATGTCAAACCCTACTGTGCCTTACCCATGTACTATACCATGAGTTTTTGAAAATTAGTTTGTGTTACTTTATTGTATTTATATTGCAAAATATTTTCCCAAGAAATTTTTCCGGCAAATCTAAGAGACATACTGTACAGCTCACATGGAAAACACAAAATCCTTGTTATCATCACGGACACATTTTGCCGAATGTGGAATTCCACCGCAATTTTGAACGTGGACAAAATATTAACCTGTGTGGACCCCTCGTGACATCATGTTGAACGCGGAATCATCGCAGGTCAACATTTAGAAATCATTGAAAATATAACTAGAAAGGAATGAGCTTAATGTCAACAAATGATCATTTTCCCCCAATTTATTATAATCAGAAAGTTTCGCAATTCGAAGTTAAAAAAGAATTTTCTTTGCAACAAGTTTTCCCATGCGATCGTCATAGTTAATAGAATAACGATAATTACAAGCCTAAAATACTTTGCTTGTCTAGTTGCCATGAAAAAAAGCCATGTATTTTCTGTCAAATTAATGTTCTTTCAAATATTTTCAAGCCGAAATTTGCACAGATGGAAAATAAAATAAAATATTCAATGTCAACAGCAAGAATCCCTCAGTCTTACATAATTGTCACTTGTCAGGTCTCAGCTATATAACTAACAATTGAAGCATGCTTTTGATAACAAATACGCAACTAGGAATGTTGAATGTTTTATTTATCTATTTATTTACGAGTACATGCATTTAGATTACGTTCATGAACTACGATATGATTGGGACAAATAATGAAATGTTTATAGTCCAAGGATACGATTGAAGAAAGATGTTAATATTCCTCGCTTTGCATGTTGGAGACAAAAATCAAACATATGTACATGTAAAAAATTAATTTCTCTGTGTGGCTGCAATGGTTCCACGAGGCTATCGTTTTCAAAAATTTGTCCACGTTGGGTCACAGAAATTAAAGTGGACATCCACCATCATCCACGGAATCAGCTTATCAGTCCACGAAAATCCACAAAAAAACAAGGACTTTGAGTTTATCCGTGTGAGCTGTACAGTACATGTATACTGGTAGGTCATATTATTGTGGTAAGCAGCTACATTGTACGTACAGTACAAACAGAGGCATTCAGTTGAAATTCACTCAAATCCGACGTCGGTGAATTGTGTGTGAAACGGGGTGAATGTCCGACAACAAACCCGACATTCACGGATGTCCGAGAAACTGATAAACAGAGGATTAACTCACTTGTTGTTGTTAATTGTACTTGTCAACATTTATCTACTTGTGTATACGAAGTAATTATCTCTAAGTGCAGTCATTATTTTGGAAAAGCTTGCTTTTCATATTTCAAATAGTCGGAAGATCGAGATGATATTTTTTAAAAAATATTATGCGTATGGCAGAAAATAATGAACTTCGTGAATTATATGTAACTGTCAGAACTCAAAGTTGTTAAAAGATCATATTATATAAATAATTTGTTACTTATTAAATAATTTTCACGAATATCAGCCTTAAAATTGCGTAACTTGGTTTTGTTAGGTCAAGGTTAATCTTAGTGAGTGACGACCTATAAATAGCACGCTATTAATAACTTTGAATTAAAAAAAAATCACACGAAAAATAGCTTCAGAGAAAATCAATATTCACATATCCTTGCAGGGAATATTTCAGTGAATATTCAGTTCCAAGAATTACTTAACATTCCATAAAAGCATTTGTTATTTTTTACACGATGTCACCTCAACAGACGGTGAACTTTTCTTATTTTTTTATGCTAACATCTTCATAAAAGTGTTTCATCCGAAAGAAGTTTCCAATAGTATAAAAGTTCCTTTTTGCTGAGATAATCATTTAATATTCTGAAATGCCTCGGCGAATTTTGGAAGAGACCACATCTTAGGCTCCTATTTTTGTCACAAACAATACGTGCGAGCCTATTTTGAAGGGGAATCCGCTAAACTGTATTTTGATTGGTCATAAAAATAGAAATTCCATGCTTCAACTTCGTGCAACCCAAACATTCTAGCATGTCAGTATGAGAATCTACGGAGGCTTACGTTTTGAAATTAGACGTGTTTTAACCCACTTTTCTGGGTCAAATGGAAATTGAGGAGATATTTTTACATAGGTATATATGTTTCCAATTGTCTTTTTTTATTCGTGACATTTATTAATACGTTCGGAAATACGATTTTGAAAGGGAAGTCACATGAAACCCAGTTGTCATTGAGTTTATTTTTTCCTCTTGATATTAGCCTAAAACTTTTGAAGAAACAATTTAAATAGGACACTAAAACCCCGACAATTCTGGTGGAAGTCCGACCTTCACGGGCATTTATCAGTTGACCCAACATCAAAGAAAATTACCGACGATTTTTTGGGTGAAATTTTTCCGACAATTTTGCCGGACAAACACCGACAAAATCTGTGAATTCCAGGGTGACAAGGGTGAAAATTGTCGGACCAGAGTGATTTTTAACTGAATGCCTCTGTTTGTACTGTACGTAGTAACGCAATCTAATTAAAATTAGATCTACCAATTATTCTTTACAGTCACTTCATGGTAGATGTAATAACAGGGGCTCAAGATGGCGTCCTCCGTTGTGATTTTTCAGTCGATCACTCATTGATAGTATAAATTATGGAAGCGAATTCCTGTGATGACACAGCCTACAGCCATTAGGACTCAGGTTAAAACGCCCTGAAGGGAGTCATAATGCTATAAAGGGCTATATGCGACAGAGAAAACACTTTTCAAGAAGATGTAAGAGACAGACGCGATGCATGCCACTCAGGGAGGAATTTTGAGGTAAACGGACAGAAAGTCACAGGACAAAAAGTCACAGGACAGAAAGTCACAAATTTCCTAGGACAAAAAGTCACAGGACAAAAAGTCACAATCTGCATTTTGTACATTGGTGGACAAAAAGTCACAGGACAAAAAGTCACAACTTATATTTTTGCTTCATGTGTATGTAGGTGTAGAACAAAATAGTCACACAATTATAATAACTGACTCATGAAATTGAATATGATATGTATATTATTTTTGGACTACAGCAATCGCATATGGAAATTTATTGCTATGATTTAGAAATAACATTTTACATATTGAATTGAAAAGCTGTGTTTTTTTTTTCAAAACATCTATGGATTTTCTTGGTATAGTAATAGTGTAATGGCAAACTATTTTCTTTCTT
>MJUU01004163.1:51865-63825 GCA_002080025.1 Modiolus philippinarum
AGGTTGGTCTTGGGTAGTACATGTCAGTCTGGCAGGTGGCTTTTGTCCTTGACCTCAATTTAACAGTCTAGTGAGCATGTTCACTTTTCTGATTAGTTCACTTAGATTTCACATCAATTTAGAGGCTAGCAGGGACGGGCGAGACATCTGTTAGGGACATCACTTGTTTCACTTAATATATTTGATTCTGAAGAAATAATGCATATCTTCATGTACCTACCTACCAATGCATTGGTTAGTTTGTTAATAGGGGTGGCCAAGGAGAAATGAAATCTTAGCAAAATAAATGTTACTAGGTTGTTATTCAATATAAAAGATATAAACCTTCATAGGTAAAACAATAAACCACCAAAACTGGTCTAAAACTAAACTGACATGTGAAACTAAAGGGAAAAAATTAGACTTGCTACAAGTCCCTCTGTAAAATTTGCTCCTTTAATAATTGCCCCTTTAATAATTATATGTACCATGAAAATGTGAAGTATATTCCAACAGTGTACAGCAGTTGTTAGTATACAAGTGTTGTCAATAAATTTAGCTGCTATCAGAGGGATAGGATAAAATAAATGATTTTAATATATGATTAAAATAAATAAGTGAGGGACTTGTAGCAAGTCTAGGAAAAAATAGAATCACAATAAAAAATTTAATTGTTTTAAATGTATTTTGATTTTGCCCAATTTTAATGGTTTATCACTTCCATCTTAGCTTTTCTGTATTTCAGAATATCTTAGATCTTTTTCTTTTCCAGGTATCTGCACATCAAGCCAAAAGAAAAATAGCTGAATCATCTACTACACCTATTGAGTTTTTAGCAAAATATGATGAATTAAAGGCAAAAAAGTAAGTTTCTTGAATATGTTGTTTAAAATTGCAAATTTATATTAAAAAAATGATAATGTGTTGGTAAGGTGAGCTGTAAAGGTAGTATGTATGATTCCAAATGCCAACAGCGATGAAAATCATCTTTTTAAACCTGTAAACATCGGAGAATCCAGCAAGGTCTACGGCTGGATTTGAACCTCTGCTTTGTTGTAATCTATGGCAACACCACCTGCACTATGTCCAGTGCCCTAGACCACTAGACCACCTAGGCTATAAAAAATATAGCTTTCAGTAACCTAGTCATTCCTCCTTGTAGGAAATCTAGAGTTGTAACATAGTACACGATGAACATTGATGGGTAGGAAATAGATAGAAGAAGGATAAGGTTGCAACAGATAAGATACATAAGGTATATAGATAATAGTGTTGCACACAGCTCTATATAATATGAATGATAATGTGTTGGTAACATGAGCTGTAAAGGTAGAATATATGATTCCGAATGCCAACAGCGATGAAAATCATCTTTTTAAACCTGTTAACATCGGGAAAAAAAAAATAAAAAAAAACAAAAAAAAGAAAAAAACATTTCATTTATAAAGTTTCTCTGCTTAAGTCCATTTCTCAATAACTAGAAGTGGTAGGTTGATAATATTTGCTATGTAGTTTGGTCTTGGGTAGTACATGTCAGTCTGGCAGGTAACTTTTGTCCTTGACCTCAATTTCACGGTTGAGTGGCCATGAGAACTTTCTCTGCTTAAGTCCATTTCTCTATAACTAGAAGTGGTATATGTAGGTTGGTCTTGGGTAGTACATGTCAGTCTTGCAGGTAACTTTTGTCCTTGACCTCAATTTCACAGTTGAGTGGCCACGTTAAGTTTCTCTGCTTTAAGTCCATTTCTCCATAACTAGAAGTGGTAGGTTGATAATATTTAGCATGTAGTTGGTCTTGGGTAGTACATATCAGTCTGGCAGGTGACTTTTGTTCTTGACCTCAATTTCATGGTTGAGTGGCCACATTAAGTTTCTCTGCTTAAGTCCATTTCTCCATAACTAGAAGTGGTAGGTTGGTCTTGGGTAGTACATGTCAGTCTGTTAGTTAACTTTTGTTCTTGACCCCAATTTCATGGTTGAGTGGCCATGTTCAGTTTCTCTGCTTAAGTCCATTTCTCTATAACTAAAGTGGTAGGTTGATAATATTTGGTATGTAGGTTTTTCTTGGGTAGTACTTGTCAGTGTGGCAGGTGACTTTTGTCCTTGACCTCAATTTCATGGTTGAGTGGCCACGTGAAATTTCTCTGCTTAAGTCCATTTTTCCATAACTAGAAGTGGTTGGTTGATAATATTTGGTATGTAGGTTGGTCTTGGGTAGTACATGTCAGTCTGGCTGGTAACTTTTGTTCTTGACCTCAATTTCATGGTTGAGTGGCCACGTTAAGTTTCTCTGCGTAAGTCCATTTCTCAATAACTAGGAAGTGGTAGGTTGATAATATTTGGTATGTAGGTTGGTCTTGGGTAGTACATGTCAGTCTGGCAGGTTACTTTTGTTTTTGACCTCGATTTCATGGTGTAGTGAACATGTTAGATTCTCATTACCTATTTGGGTAGGTCAATGATATTTTGTATGTTGGTTGGTCTTGGACAGTGCTTGACAGTCTGCCATATGACTTATGCATGTGACCTCAATTTCATGGTCTAGAGTGCATGTCTGGTTTCTCATGATGCATAAATGGTAGGTCAATGATATTTTGTATGTTGGTTGGTCTTTGGAAGCTACATGTATATTGCTTTTGTCAGTGACCATAATTTCACAGTCTAGAGTGCACATTAATTTTTCTGATAAGTTCACTTAGATTTCATATCAATTTAGAGGACAAGCAGGGATGGGCGAGACATCTTTTATGGTCATCACTTGTTTTATTAAGGATTTCGCAGTCAAGTCACCATTTTGAATTTTAATTTCATTTATGAATTTGTGTATTCAGTAACAAGTAAAACATACATATACAGTTTATTTCTCATTTACAGTATGAGAGACCTTGACCCACTTGTATTCCTCTTGTCTCAGCTCACAGAAGAAGAACAGGTACATTGGACAATAATGAAAAATATAAAATTAAAGGAGTACCCAACACTTTTGGTGTGCATGATTTCCTTGAAATTTTATACAGTTCTTCATTTTGACGAGTGCTTTCACTGACACAAATATTATAGTATTTGTTCTTAACAGAATAAATGTTACATAATAATTGTTCCAAAAGGAAGAAATATTATGACAATGTTTATAATATTTGTTCCAAAGGAACTTTTGTTATGCGGAACAAATATACGTTGACAACTGTCATTTCAAGAAAAAACTGTAAAACTTTTAAACAAATAACACTAAATTTAAATGCAGTACCAACTTTTACAGAGTTATTTCCCGTAAGTGTTGGGTTGCTTGAGAAGGCTTAAAAGTAAATGTACCCTAGATATTCATTGAATGAAGAATGAAATTAGTAAATAGTTAAGAATGGTGTAGTTCCCTTGCAGATTGTGACATGTAATTATAATTTTCAGCCATTGTAGGTGTTTCCTGTTGTCCCCTTTATTTCATGGGAAATACATGTAGAACCCCTAATTCATACAAAACTAGATGTTGTCGGAAACGACAGCTATCCCCGCACTCCCTGTTTGACACAGAAAACAGTTGTTATACACCCTTGGCATAATTTTTTTCATTATCTTTGAAATCTACCTATTGATAGTCATNAGAAAAATAGCTGAATCATCTACTACACCTATTGAGTTTTTAGCAAAATATGATGAATTAAAGGCAAAAAAGTAAGTTTCTTGAATATGTTGTTTAAAATTGCAAATTTATATTAAAAAAATGATAATATGTTGGTAAGGTGAGCTGTAAAGGTAGTATGTATGATTCAAAATGCCAACAGCGATGAAAATCATCTTTTTAAACCTGTTAACATCGGAAAATCCAGCAAGGTCTACGGCTGGATTTGAACCTCTGCTTTGTTGTCATCTATGATAACACCGCCTGCACTATGTCCAGCGCCCTAGACCACTAGACCACCTATATAAAAAATATAGCTTTCGGTAACCTTGTCATTCCTCCTCGTAGGAAATCTAGAGTTGTAACATAGTACACGATGAACATTAGGTGAGTAGGAAATACATAGAAGAAAGATAAGGTTGCAACAGGTAAGATACATAAGGTATATAGATAATAGTGTTGCACGCAGCTCTATATAATATGAATGATAATGTATTGGTAAGGTGAGCTGTAAAGGTAGAATATATGATTCCGAATGCCAACAGCGATGAAAATCATCTTTTTAAACCTGTTAACATCGGAAAAATAATAATAATAAAAAACAAAAAACAAAAAACATTTTATTTATAAAGTTTCTCTGCTTAAGTCCATTTCTCAATAACTAGAAAGGGTAGGTTGATAATATTTGGTATGTAGGTTGGTCTTGGGTAGTACATGTCTGTCTGGTAGTTAACTTTTGTTCTTTACCTCAATTTCATGGTTGAGTGGCCATGTTAAGTTTCTCTGCTTAAGTCCATTTCTCCATAACTAAAGTGGTAGGTTGATAATATTTGGTATGTAGGTTTTTCTTGGATAGTACATGTCAGTCTGGCAGGTGACTTTTGTCCTTGACCTCAATTTCATGGTTGAGTGGCCACGTGAAATTTCTCGGCTTAAGTCCATTTTTCCATTACTAGAAGTGGTTGGTTGATAATATTTGGTATGTAGGTTGGTCTTGGGTAGTACATGTCAGTCTGGCTGGTAACTTTTGTTCTTGACCTCAATTTCATGGTTGAGTGGCCATGTTAAGTTTCTCTGCGTAAGTCCATTTCTCAATAACTAGAAGTGGTAGGTTGATAATATTGGGTATGTAGGTTGGTCTTGGGTAGTACATGTCAGTCTGGCAGGTTACTTTTGTTTTTGACCTCGATTTCATGGTGTAGTGAACATGTTAGATTCTCATTATCTATTTTGGTAGGTCAATGATATTTTGTATGTTGGTTGGTCTTGGACAGTGCTTGACAGTCTGCCATATGACTTATGCATGTGACCTCAATTTCATGGTCTAGTGTGCATGTCTGGTTTCTCATGATGCATAAATGGTAGGTCAATGATATTTTGTATGTAAGTTGGTCTTTGGAAGCTATATGGCTTTTGTCAGTGACCATAATTTCACAGTCTAGAGTGCACATTAAGTTTTCTGATAAGTTCACTTTCATATCAATTTAGAGGACAAGCAGGGATGGGCGAGACATCTTTTATGGTCATCACTTGTTTTATTAAGGATTTCGCAGTCAAGTCACCATTTTGAATTTTAATTTCATTTATGAATTTGTGTATTCAGTAACAAGTAAAACATACATATACAATTTATTTCTCATTTACAGTATGAGAGACCTTGACCCACTTGTATTCCTCTTGTCTCAGCTTACAGAAGAAGAACAGGTACATTGAACAATAATGAAAATTATTGCAAATCAGTAAAAAATTTAAAATTCTTTTGGCCTAAATCCAATCACATGACATTCTCTATCTTGCTGTATTGATGCCATCGGTCCAAAAAAATCTGATATGGACCGATAGTTGCAGTCATTTACCAGATATGGACCGGTAGTTGCATTTCAATACCAGATATTGACCGATCGGTTGAATTGTGACGTCATTTCAAGAAGAATTTAGTTTAACAACGTTAGAAGTGTTCATTGGTATACTAGTTAACTGATGATTACAGAAGTGTAATATTTTAACCTATATACATTTTTATGAGAATAATAATTACATTGATTGCAGTTTTTTCATTTTGCAAATAAATAGAATAGAAAAAAGCGTTACGCTTTTAAACACTCTTAAACGGAAAAATAAAAAATGTATAACAATGTCATTTATTCAGTTTATTCAATGCAATAAACACAATAGTAACTGATTTATACGGCAATATCGTAAATAGACTGCCCTCGAGGCCATGATATGGACCAGAGAAATTATATGCTCGCGCCTTTGGCTTGGGCCATATCATTCCTCTGGTCCATACCATGGCTCTTGGGCAGTCTATGTATCACGATATTGCCGTATACATCAGTTACTATTAGGCCATACAAAATGAATTAATTGGTTCTCAGGCAATTTTTCATTTAAAATGATTAGGGAGGGAGGTGATTTTTTTTATCTTTTTATTTGCCAAAAAATAGATGAGGCAGCTTTTTACATTGTAAAAACCACCAAAAATGTAGAGAGGGAGGTGATTTTTTGTTTTTATTTTATTGAAATGGCAAAAATAGGGTCAATGAGGGGCTTTTTTCAAGCCTCAAACTAGATGAGGGAGGGCCTGTGAATCAATAAATTATTTTTTATGGCCTTATATAAATATAAAATTAAAGGAGTACCCAACACTTTTGGTGTGCATGATTTCCTTGAACTTTTATACAGTTCTTCATTTTGACGAGTTGAGGAAAAATAAAACCTTCCACTGACACGTTTCAAGAAAAAACTGTAAAACTTTTGATCACTTTTAAACAAATTACACTTAATTTAAATGCAGTACCAACTTTTACAGAGTTATTTCCCCTAAGTGTTGGGTTGCTTGAGAAGGCTTAAAAGTAAATGTACCCTAGATATTCATTGAATGAAGAATGAAATTAGTAAATAGTTAAGAATGGTGTAGTTCCATTGCAGATTGTGACATGTAATTATAATTTTCAGCCATTGTAGGTGTTTCCTGTTGTCCCCTTTATTTCATTGGAAATACATGTAGAACCCCTAATTCATACATAAAAAAAGAGATTGACAGTGTAGTTTGAAACTATTCATTGCTCATTTTGTTTGTGTAATTTAAGGGCTAATATATTTTAGACCCCACCACCAATAGAAAAAAATATTATTTCTACCATTAGTCAACATCAGGCTGACCCCCAGGACCAAGAGAAAAAAAAATTAAACTGGCATCCCCCCTCCCTGGGTGATAAATATTTCTGGAATAGCCTTAATGGAAATTGAAGGAAAACTCTAGAGAGAACTGTTTCCCGCCAAAATTTTGACGTCTTGTATCTCAATAATTCTTACATGGATTTTTCAAAATTTTTTGCTCATGTTGTTCTATTAGCAAAGTTCTTCAAAACAAAAGGTCAGCATTTTAATTCTTATCACAAAATTTCTTACACTCGTACTCCCTTAACAGAATTTTTCATGACAATACCAGCATTATTGAGAAAGGGGAGACAATTTCTTACACTGTTCGAAAATTTTAATTACAGCTAGTAAAAAGCCTTTCTAAAGTTCCTGTTGTTCATCATCTTAAACAGGAAAGTGAGGTATACATACATGTTGGTGAAAGGATATTGACAATATTTGTGTATTAATTGTTCTTAGAATTAGACTGCACATTTAGTTGTAGAAATGTCATATTTGTAAAGCAGCACACGATGCAATTTCAATTTCGTACATGTTACCGTTAGACAATTATTTATAAATGGTTAAGAGGACCCAACAACGTAGATTTAAATTTACACTAAATAATTAATTTTTGAAACAAATTTCAGGTATACAGTGGAACTCCTGAAAACCGGCCCCTCTAAAAACCGGATTCCTCTATAAACCGAACGATATGTTTTGGTCCGGAATTTTTACCTATATAAATAAGTAAAAAAACTCCTCTGAAAACCGGCCCCCCTGAATTCCGAATTCCGGCCATATAGATCGGTCCCAAACGTATATTTTCTTCTTAAATTGAACTCTGAAAACTGGACGACTTTTTCCGCGGACAATGAAATCGACCAAGTTTATTAAATTTGTCAGAAATCTCTTGCCATCTTAATTGATAAATAACTGTATTTGAACAAATTACAGACAATATTGATTGAAATTTACAATAACGCAGGGATATATACTGAAATAGTTAAGTCACAGCCTAAACTGACCTTACATATCATATATAACATGCCCGGTATTAGAGTTCGGAATTTGAAGACCTGATTTCGGAACCTCCGAAAACCGGAACCTCGTAAAACCGGCCGATTTCTTTGGTCCCGACGGAGGCCGGTATTCGGAGGTTCCACTGTACATCAGTTTATTATAATTTTATGCTTCTACAAAAAAGTTTTTAGACTTTTTCAGACCACCTGAGATGCAGAACTGATATTTATGTCTCCAAAACAAAGTTTTACAAACTTATTGTTCCTTTTTATATATGAGTCTACTTCAATGAGTTTCATGTTCATGGCTGAGTTTGCTAATGATTCATTGTTTTTGTAAGAGTTGTTGTAACTGTCAAAGACCACTGCGTTTTTGGCATTCCACGAAAAAGATATTTACAATACTCTTAATATGAGACATAGTCACCATCTGGCTTCTCATAAATAAGATATGGTGGAACCTGTTTAGTCTGACACATTGTGGTACCATAGAAATGTGTCGTATTACACAGTATGTCAAAATACTCAGGTTAAAAAAGCATTTATAAAATCTATCTATGGAACCATTAAATTATGTCAGATTTAACAGGATGTTGGAATACTCAGGTGCTGGATTATACAGGTTTCACTGTATTTCTTATTTTTGTTGGGGCACAGTGTCCATTGACACATTTTACTTGTTTTTGCTGAAGTACTGAGAAATAAATTAATGAGTAAATTTCTTTTATCAAAATCCTTTTTTTTCTGGCTGCAGGATTGATTTGAATATCTTTGTATTTGCTGTGGAAGTTGATATGTTTTTTGTCTGGCCAAACATGTTTAGTAATTTTGCAGACAAAAAAGATTTTAGAAAAACATGCCAAGAACAGAGCTGATGAAGCAGGTGTTTCATTATTACAACATGGGAAAATTCTATCACAGTTGCCAGCATCTGGGTCAAAGATCACCAATCAGGAGTTTACTGAGGTTTGTGTGAAGAGTTATCTTTTCCTGATATCGTCATTATCTTGCCATAGTATAGCTGTAGTAATGCTGGAGATGGCATTAAATGTCAATCTAAAAATCAATATACAGTCATGTAAACCGGGAAATTTTTGGCGCCGTCTGTATTTCCTGGTAGGATTTTAGTTGACGCAGTTTTGAATTTGCCTTGCCAAGTTGTTGACCATTGATTTCAATAAAAGACAAGTATATTCGCACCGTTTTATTTTCGCACTTCCATTCCAAACGAGAAAATTGCAAAAATAAAACTGCTAGGAGAAAAATTTCCGGGTTTACAGTATTAAGGAGGTTTGCTCCTCATGTTTTGGGATTTTTGTCAGATTTTCGGAATTCTCTGGTTTTATCCATTTAAAAGCATTATAGTTTTTTGCCCATGGACCCCCTTATTTTTTCCCATAATTTCATTTTATTTATCTTTATAAGCATTCTGTAAAAATTTCATTAAATTTTATTTATTCTGTCACACTCATTCGTGGTCAAATTTTTGTAATGTTAATCCTATGAAAAATCCGAGGAGTTCAGTTTCCCGCCAAATTTTCAATCACTTAAATCTCAAAAATGAGATCATCAACCTATCAATTTTTTTCATTTAAATTATTTCTTTTTTAATTTTCTAACAAAAAATCACATTAACTTGAAATCCTATTTATTTTCAAATAGAGTAGCGAACCCCCTTAAAAAAACAAGACAACAAGAAACAACAATGACCAAAATTTCAAATCACAGGCCACAATCCTACAAACCAAATCACAAATAAAAGACAAACCTATACAACAATAGGAACTTGGGATAGCTGGACTTGGTACTGGCACCAGCAAAAGCCTGCAGTAAGGTTAAACTGATTTATGGGCATTCTAACCTCCCCTTTCTCTATCCTGTTTCCATATAGTATGATAAACATGCATATGAATAAAACCAAGTGAAACTAAACAGGACAGCTGTCTTGAACAAGAAAAGAATGAGACAGTTTGGAAAGATGGGTAGTGGAGTTCTCAATCACTAAATCCCAACTAGATCATTGAGTTTAGTTTGCATGCGAAACACTGTCATACTATGGAAGAAAACTTTAACTTCAAAATTTCTGAAAGGTTTAGTAAGAAATCATTATGTATTTCAGTAGCCATCTGCAGTACACTTTATAGTATATCCTGTTGATATGCTCTATAACATAAAGAATTGAGTTACTACCAAGTTTTAAAGGATTTTCTATCAGTTTCCATGATTTTTAGCAACATTTCTGTAAGAGCAAGGAGAAGAAATGCTCTTACTGACCAGTTTGCGAGTTATGCCATCAGATGTTTATTTCTTCTATAAAACTTCTTAACAAGCATAAGTAAAATTAACTAAAATTTCTGTGTTAGGACTTGAACCTCACAAAAGAAACTGAGAAAAAAAATCACTTATCGTACTGATTTGAAAACCATTTTAGACGAAAATATGGTGATTAAAGTATGATTCTAACATGGCTCTAGTAAATCTTCAACCAGTTTAATAGTCGATAACCATATACTTCATACATGCGCAAATGATATCGGAATAAGAGTAAAAGGGACGCGAAACAACCATGTTTTTGATTTTGTTTGTCTTAGTTTGTGAAGGAAATAAATGTTAAGCATATTTTATAACTTAATCATGCCATTCAGACACGTAAATGTGTATTGTTTTGCTTTCGGTTTGATTTTGAAACTTGCATCTGTTTGAAAACGTCAGATTGTGTATAGTGACGTCATAGACACAGACAGCAATGGAAATGGGGAAATCTGCCTTCTCTAAGGTCGCTTCAGAATGAAAAATTTCGTTTTCTGTCATTTTAGAATCAAAATAATTCATGGCAGGTACATTGTATATGATTATTGTCATTAAACCATGGGTTGGGCCTTTATATTCTTAAATTTGACCCCTCGCTAATGCTTTGGGTTAAATTCGAATATAAAGGCCCAGCCCATGATTAAATTTCCAATAACCATATACCTGCCATGAATTATTTCTTAATTATATTTACATGTATAGAAATATCTCTTTTTAAAGGGAAAATTCACAAAATTTTGAATAAGACCTAAATTTACTCTAAGTAATATTGTGAACATGTTGACTAAGTTTTAAGTAAAAATTCGCATGGGTATAGGAGAAAAACGATATTTATTATTCATTTCTTGTACAATTTTTAGCTGGATGACGTCACCTGGCTAGATCTTGGTCATTTTAAAATCCAATCATACCACTGTTGTTATCGTTATTTAAAGCGTTCAAGTGAGATCGTGAAATAACTAATTACTGTAGAAAAACACGGACAAGCGTGTTACCTTTTTGTCTAAATCTTATTTTTTCTTTCAGCATAACTTCTTCGTCAATTCCATATTAAATACCAAATTTACTGTGAAATAAAATTTGCTGCTGATGTTTTAAATCGATGCAAAAAGATTACAGAAAAAGTAGTTCAAAATAACAACAAACATTTACTCTCTATTATTATCCTCAAAACAATCTAGGAAGTAACAAATATGTGCACACACATACGCGCGCGGTCCTGCGTTCCAGTGATAAAAAATTAATACCTTTGTAGTGATGTAATCATCAGAGGTTAATTAACAACCAAATATACAGAATCAACGTACCTTGTCAAATTTTACCTGTACCATGCCCTAAGGGTAAATATGGCGTGTGCTGCACTAATTACAGGTAGAAAAGGCACACTCCTGTTTATGAAAAAATCGCTTATAACACCATAAAAAATTTAATTTGAATTACTTCACCAAATGACGGATACTGGATAAGATTTAAAAGACAGATGCAGTTCGATCAGATTTATACGTTTCTGCGAGGGTCGCACATTGTAAAAAAGTTCCTTTCACCCTCAAAACTGGAGGATCTGAAGAGGTTGAAATGCTTTTATTTCGTGCAGAAATTTGACAAAACTACTATGACAAATTAGCCTAGACCTTTTTTTCATGACCCCCTTTCAGTAGCTGAATCCGTCAGGGACAATTGTAATCAATATATTAGTCTATATAAACATTAACGTAATAAGAGGCTGATTTTCGTAATGTCTTCAACATTTTACAATACAAGTGATTTCAAATGCTTATGTGTCATGGGTTCAAGTTATCTGAAAAAATATAAACTTATAACTTCGTTTATACAGTTGTCTTATACTGTAAACCACAGAGATTAGGCTGTGTTCAGTATACGAAAGTTAG
>MJUU01004163.1:67045-101139 GCA_002080025.1 Modiolus philippinarum
TGTCTTGAACAAGAAAAGAATGAGACAGTTTGGAAAGATGGGTAGTGGAGTTCTCAATCACTAAATCCCAACTAGATCATTGAGTTTAGTTTGCATGCGAAACACTGTCATACTATGGAAGAAAACTTTAACTTCAAAATTTCTGAAAGGTTTAGTAAGAAATCATTATGTATTTCAGTAGCCATCTGCAGTATTAGTGAGAGACCAGTATAACATCATCAGATCATTAGTACTAAAAGCCGATTTAACAGATTCACACTTTATAGTATATTCTGTTGATATGCTCTATAACATAAAGAATTGAGTTACTACAAAGTTTTAAAGGATTTTCTATCAGTTTCCATGATTTTTAACAACATTTCTGTAAGAGCAAGGAGAAGAAATGCTCTTACTGAGCAGTTTGCGAGTTATGCCATCAGATGTTTATTTCTTCTATAAAACTTCTTAACAAGCATAAGTAAAATAAACTAAAATTTCTGTGTTAGGACTTCAACCTTACAAAAGAAACTGAGAAAAAAAATCACTTACTGTACTGATTTGAAAACCATTTTAGACGAAAATTTGGTGATTAAAGTATGATTCTAACATGGCTCTAGTAAATCTTCAACCAGTTTAATAGTCAATAACCATATACTTCGCACATGCGCAAATGATATCGGAATAAGAGTAAAAGGGACGCGAAACAACCATGTTTTTGATTTTGTTTGTCTTAGTTTGTGAAGGGAATAAATGTTAAGCATATTTTATAACTTAATCATGCCATTCAGACACGTAAATGTGTATTGTTTTGCTTTTGGTTTGATTTTGAAACTTGCATCTGTTTGAAAACGTCAGATTGTGTATTGTGACGTCATAGACACAGACAGCAATGGAAACGGGGAAATCTGCCTTCTCTCAGGTCACTTCAGAATGAAAAATTTCGTTTTCTGTCATTTTAGAATCAAAATAATTCATGGCAGGTACATTGTATATGATTATTGTCATTAAACCATGGGCTGGGCCTTTATATTCATAAATTTAACCCCTCGCTAACGCTTTGGGTTAAATTCGAATATAAAGGCCCAGCCCATGATTAAATTTCCAATAACCATATACCTGCCATGAATTATTTCTTAATTATATTTACATGTATAGAAATATCTCTTTTTAATTTTAAAGATTTTAAATTGATGACTGATTTGAGCAAAGATGATTTTTTTTGGTCTTTTATTTGATTTGGAAAAAACATATGTTATAGCTGAAAGATATGTTACTGAAAGAATCCAAAACAGTGGCTGGTACAACATCTACAGAAATATTGAGGAAAGCATTGAGAGAAAAACAGATGAAAAGAAATGGTAAAATCAAGACATATGTTGGTTATTGGTCTAATTTATATTTTATGACCACCTTACAATTTAGAGGGGGTGGTGGAATGATCTAAAGACTTCAAGGTGACACAAACTTCAAAGTAATGATCCAGGAATGAGTAACTGATTTTTTAATATTTAGATGATTCCAATTCAATTCTGAAACAATTATAATGGATGTTGATAGATGAGGCCAAAAAAAAATATACATGTATGTGTGTTTCCGGTTACAAGGTATTTGAAAATAGGGTCGGTAGGTCGGGAAAAAGTGTTGTTTTTTTTTTTTTTTTTGCTTCGTATTTTTCGTCCGTTGCATTGTATGTTTGTCATTGCCGTATTTCCGGTGTTTAGTCATACCGCTAAAACAGGAAGTGTAAATCAGACGAGTAAAAATGGCGGATTTGACGACAGGAGTGGGGAATCCTGTTGATTTTAATGATTCTTCGTGCATTTTCTGATGAATAATGCTAGCGGTTGTGGAAAAAGACTCATCTGAGTGGTGTTGCTTCCAACAAAACGGAAGACTACCGCTAAAACGATCGAGGTCACACAAGAACATTTTTGAAGTATGGAAAAAAAAACGTTAGGGTTGGAAGGAAAAATTAGGGTCGGTCGGGTAACCGGAAACACACATATTTTTTTTTGGCCTGATAAACAAAACATAATTAGATTGTTTCATAGTACTTTAACTAATCAGAGATTCTAATTATCATAAAATATTCAACAAATTATAGAGTGATGCAGTAATTCACAAGAATTACATTGCTTTTTCCCCCCTGATAATCATAATTTAGATTTATTACACATATTTTCAGTTTTGATTTGAGCTACATATAATGAAAAAGAGTTTCTTCATCTCCTTGCTAATAAATAAAATTCTCTTTTATTTTTGATAAATATTATTTTGTACTTATTTATCAAGGGAAGTTTGAACCACAAACCCCCTTGACTAGATACATGTATCAAATGTTCTAGAATTGAAAAGAGAAATATGATTTTTTTCTGTCGTTACAGTAAATATCCCTCCACAGCCAGAATGGTTGTTCCAGAGAGCTTGCCTGACGTTGGATTTTATAGTCGGTGTGGATGAACCAACTGACCAGGTTTGTATTCGAGTAGCATGACCATCTGTCAGTCTATCCATCTGTCTTGCAGGTTTCCAATGGAAAACTTGTTAAAATAATAAACCAACTTCAGGGTGAGCCAATACAACATTAGCATGATTAGTGTACTAGTTTCAGAATTTTGACAGGTGCACCATATGCATTTAATGATTTCTTCTTGCATTTGTATGCCCTGCAACAAAGTCAGAGATGGAAACCTATAACTTTATCTATGTCGATCATTCGTTCATTTATTTCAAAGTTTGAACAAACCAAATGTCTGGTTTATCTGAATTATAATACCCAAAATTTCCATCAGACCTAGAAAAATTCATACAAGAAACTGTAGTGGAGATTCAAGAAAAGTACATACTTTAAGTTGCATGAAACAATATTTTCAAATACATGTACCACAAGTGCAATCAAAGTGAACCAGTACATACATGTATTGTGCCCTTTTTGTACATTTGATTAAGGGATCGTTCAGAATTCCTCTTTATTTCATATTTCAGGCACTTCATGAATTGATAACCAAAACATGCACATGCATGGTAAACATGGTAAACTTTATTAGAGTGAACAATTTAGCCAAATCATGTGCACCATCTGAAAACAATCCAAACCAGCTGACTCTTCAGAAGATATATTCCTACTCTTTCAAGAATTTCTAATTGTGAACAGTTAAAGACATAATGTGTAATAGAAAATAATGAAAGGATATGGAGTGAATGTACATGTGACAAAAACACACATGATACTTAGAGACTTCAGTTTTATCAAGGACAGGGCTTTTATTCCTGTCTACATCTTGATGTCACATTAGGGTCTTCATCCAGAGGTGAACAATATTCAACCCCTCAAGCGAGATCAAGAAGGCCCCTAGCGTGCACTTAAGCGGTATTCTTGACAAAAAAGTTAAGCAGTATCGATTGCAGCTAAAATACATCATTGAAGCAACACATGTCGGGAGGGATCAATGAGACAAAAAGGTATAACCGGGCAATGTCTGCCTACAAATATGTGTCATTAAGTAGCCGGAAGAAAGACATCAATAGACAACACGGGGCACATCGAAATAGATGTAGGCAAACCTTGCAGTGTAAATTAGGTTGAAAGGGCAAAAATAGTCGTGTATATAACATTTTAGTAAAAACATTGAAATTATTGTACAGAAAAAATAAATGAACTAGTAAACGTATGAGAAATTCTCACACGAACAAACATGCCATAACTGTAATAATATAACAGCATAAATCTCATTTATGGCCTATTAGGGCCACTAATTTTGCCATGTATACAAGATACAGTTAGATTTTGTATATCTTCTGATACATTTATTTGTATATTTTATAACAGAATATCGTACCTTTAGGAAGCCTTCCTTTACCAATGCAGGAACAAGCGATAATAGATGATCTACTCAAATGTATGGAGGTAATATATGATCTTAATTGTTATAAATTTTCAGAGCCTTTAATAAAGGACAGTTCCCCCGTTTATGCAGTAGAACCTCAGTAATTTTAAATAAATGTGTTCATCAAAATTAGTTCTAGGTATTCATGGTTTTAAAAGTTACATGTTGTATTTAAATAGCAAAATGACTGAGTACCGTTTTCAGTTGTAGATAATACGCATTTATACATTATACGCACCCCCAAATCGGCCAAAAAATCCCTGGAAAAAAGCTTGTTCTACTGTGTAATACGTAGGGGATTTTAGGCAAATAGTTGATAGTGTAGGAAAGTAGAAAATCGTGACATATTCGTGGCAGAAATAGTAAAATACGGCTGTATGTAAAGATTGAACGTCAATGCTAAACGGCAGAAGATGATAGGTTAAAAGTTGCTATATAATTGGAAGCTAGCGAGATTTATGGAGTATAATTGTTCTTTCATAGACCTAAGGAAATATTAAAATCGGCAATAGCTTTTGATATACAACAACAGTATTGTTACATACAGCTCATTGTAATTCTTACTAGAAAAAATAAATGCCTTATCGTAATTACGTTTTCTATAATACCTATCTAATGATCAAAAGAATATCCATTTGTATTTATTGTCTTCCAAAAATAATTATTCTTTTTGCCCAGCTTGGGATGTGACCACGCTTCCTTTTATGTGTGAGAAGAAAGGGTTTATTAATGTCACTGTGACAGCTTATCCGTATGATCACAATTCACAAGGTTTACATAATCACAGTTAATTATAGATGGTCACTGTTCAAATAGACAACTTATCCCAATAATCACAATTCACAAAGTTTATACATTATCATTGTCAAAACACTATAATTACATAATTTCTATACATGCATCTCTAATTAGTGTCTACACTTCCCCTCAATGACCCTCAACAGCTGATTGCACATGATACACAAATATTTACCTTGAACTGTTCCCGGTAACATCAACAGATAGATACATGTAATAAAATTGCTACCGGAAACCAGTCTTCATAATGTGTATATTTTAATAGAGATTTAGGTTTCCATCATTGTCAAGAGGAAAACAATAAACAATAAAATATAATGATGTCACAAACTTTTTGTTTTGTTTATTATATAAGTTTCAAGGACCAAAATAAATATATTTTACATGACATAAGCGACATACAAACGTAATGCACAATCCCAAAATGGCGGTCGGAAAAACAATGACAAACGAGCATAACGATAAATATTGGAGTTTATTATGGGATTTATTTACATTTGACAGTAGAAATAGGTATGATAGCCATTCTTTCACCCGAAAACCCACTGAAATACATCCGGCAGCAAAGGCTTTGTTGTTTTTCAACTATAAAATGAACGTCGTGCACGTTCACAAAACGAATGTAGAAAATACACAAACTTGATCCCATTGCAAACATTTTTAATTAATAACACTAACAACAAGGTTAAAAATCTTTATTGGTGTACAAACATACCTTTTAACTTACCTAACGAACTTGGACTGGATTCAATGGTGATTTCTGCCGCTACGTTGCAAAATTACATCGAGGAAAAATGGGATATTTGTCCGTTGTGATAGATTATACGCACCCCTTCTTTAAAAATTATTTTCAAGTAAAAAATGTGCGTATAATCTACAACTAAAAACGGTATTCACTTTCAGCTCTTATAAAGGTGGTGTTAAAGACAAATTTAACATCATTAAAATTTGAAGATATAATCATTAGTTTTCAGTTCTTTTATCGACTATATGTCTGTACAATATTCAATGAAGGGAAATGGAGTAAATGCACATGAGACAAGGTCTCTACAAATACGTGTTAAAAACAAGCAATGGTACAACACTTTTATTGTTGTTCTTCATCTTTCAGTCACCATAAGTTGGAGTGTGTCATGCAATTTGATTGTTTGCCTTCAATAACTCTTACCAATAGAAAGCAAAGCCACTTTAAATATCAAAGTACATGTAAATACATGTATGTTGGTATGATTATTTACCCAAAAAATGCCCTGTACCCCCAAATTCAAAGAACAAATGGTACATGTACCCTAACTGCCATAAGTAGTTGGCATGCTGTGAAAAAGTGCTTCATGTACACATGATCAAAATTTTTCCTTATTAGAAATAATTACAAGACAAATCCCTCTCCAAAGTTTTTACTGGACATTAGGAGGTGTGTAATTACATGTATGAAGTCTGTATTTACAGGGCATTGAAGGGAAATATATTCTTGCCAGAGCATTAACAGAGAGATATGCACCAAAAGAATTCATGCTGGATGAAAGTCTAGGTTTGTTGTATATGCTTAATTTTCTTCAAATTAGAATTCCATTTGAACAATGTTCTGATAACTTTGTATTTTTAAGTCCTTAGAACAAGGATCTGGGTATATTGATTTTGTCTCATCCGTGTGTGTGAAACATTAACCTTTGTTATAACATTTTTATGCCCCCAGATCGAGGATTGGAGGGCATATTGTTTTTGTCCTGTCTGTCTGTCTGTTTGTCTGTGCGTCTGAAACTTTAACCTTGGCTATAACTTTTGAACTATATAAGGTAGACTTTTGATACTTGGCAAGTGTATAGGTCTAGTAAAGAGGAACATAAATATGAAAGAAAAAATTAGGTCAGGTTAAAGGTCAAGGACACAGAGGTTAAAAAGTGGTGAATTTGGCTGTTTTCACATATTTGACTTTAGAATCGCTATTATTTATCGTATTGAGACGGGGTTTGTTTTATGTTATTGCTAATAAAATTGGGCAACTGTAGTATGTCGACAGATTTGAGGTAGCATTTACTGTTTTCGAGAAACAAGAGGCCCAAAAGGGGACAAATGGAAAAAAAGGAATTTTTCAATTTTTTGTCGGATCTTGATGCAGTATATTTCTGTAAGATTCTTATAGCATGTTTAAACAGATACTTTTAACAATTAAAACGATTTCAATAAACAAGAGGCCCAAAGGTGTTTCATCTGTTTCAGGAAAAAGGGGTTAAATTGGGTGTTTTCATGGTAATAAACAACTTTTGAACTATGTAAGATAGACTTTTAATACTTGGCAATTGTATAGGTTTTGTCTAGAGGAACATAAATTTGCAAAAAAAATTAGGTCAAAGATCAAGGTCATAGGGGTCAAGAAGGGGTGAAATTGGGTATTTTCATATATTTTACTCTGGAATCGGGGGGCATATGTAGTGTTTCACAAACACATCTTGTTCATGCTTAGGGCTGTTCCAGAAAAGTTGGTCTTGGACCCTTGCAGGCACTTTATATAAATTGCTGTGGGTGGTTCTGTTTTCATTTTCTTTTTAGTTCGCCTGAACGAAGTTGAGGGGGACTATTGGAGTACCCCCGGCATCTGTGTCTATGTCTGCGTCTAGATCTGTGTCTTCGTCCACATTCGGGTGTATATCTCGGCAAATATGCATGGTAGTGTCATCAAACTTTACATGCAAGTGCATCTTGGGTTGACTCACAGCCTCCGAGAAAATTAGGCCTCTTTGACCTATATATTCCACTTGAATGCCATACATTCAAGTATACGTCCAAGTTCAGATCTCAGTCACTACACATGGAAGGATCATAT
This sequence comes from Modiolus philippinarum, assembly GCA_002080025.1. Taxonomy (NCBI): domain Eukaryota; kingdom Metazoa; phylum Mollusca; class Bivalvia; order Mytilida; family Modiolidae; genus Modiolus; species Modiolus philippinarum. Next base: position 74,534 of record MJUU01004163.1, read on the forward strand.
AACATTGATATGCATGCATCTCTGATGTTAGGTCAGCATCCAGGCAAAATTAGGTCACTTTGACCTATATTTTCCGCTTCAATGACTTACATTCAAGTTTACGTTGTTCAAGTTTTCAGATCTCAGTCACTATGCATTGTAGGATCATGTAACCTTGCATATTCATGCATCTTGGATGGTAGGTCAGCACCCATGCAAAATTAGGTCACGTTGACCTATATTTTCCACTTGACTGACTTACATTCAAGTTTATGTTCGAGTTCAGATCTCAGTCATTATACATGGTAGGATCACATAACCTTGAATATGCATGCATCTCTAATAGTAGGTTAGCATCCAGGCAAAGTTAGGTCACTTTGACCTATATTTTCGATTTGATTGACTTACATCCAGATCCAGATATATTGAAGAGTTTAGATCTCAGTCACTATACATATTAGGATCATGTAGTTTGCATATGCATGCATCTGTAACAGTAGTTCAGCATCCAGGCAAAATAAGGTTACTCTCACAATGTGCCACAACGAGGCGAACTTTGTAATCATTGATTACCTATGTTTGTATTGTACATATGGGGATGAGTTCTATGTGGTGGGGGTTAATAAACAGTGATTTGAAAGACCCCCATGTCCATTTTTCTCGAACAGCCCTTAGCAAGTGTATAAGTCTAGGCCACAAGAAACACTCGTTCTGTAACTCATAAACATACAATCTATATATACCAAATATCAAATTCACAGTATTTTAGATTAAGATCAAAAGTACATGTTTCAAACTTAAACAATTTTTTATTTTCAATCTCCTTTTTTAATTGAAAAATCAATGTGTGACTTAAAGGAACGAAGAATAAATAAATAGTGTATGTAATGTTACACTAAAAGCGACAACATTTGTGAAATAAACATAGTATACAAATGGGCACAGAATACCAATTATTTTTCCATAGGCACCATTGGTAACATTTTAAGTTATTCCACCCATTTCTATATTTGGTTGGTACATGTGTTATGCCTCAAAACGAGCAGAATTGAGTTGGGTAACTTCAATAAGATTTTCGGGAGTTACATGTTGGTTTCAATTTGTCAGAATTAACCTGATCAGGAAAAATATGAAAATAATCCCAATGTCAACCTTCCAGTTAAACTCAACATTTTCATACGCATCTTTATTTCATAAGGTTGAAAATCTACAGAAGTTTTTCGCCCTAAGTTTTTTCTGGACTTCCTATGTCGTCATTAACTTTTTATACCCCCCTGCAAAGTTTGGAGGGGTATATAGGAATCACCTTGTCTGTCTGTCTGACTGTCCCCTTTCGTGTGCGGCGCAATACTTTGTACGGTAGCACCTAGGATTATCAAACTTGAACACATGGATGCATCATGGGATGGCGATGTGTCGTGTACCAAATATAGGTCACTGTGATCTACGTGGTGTCCGGAGCAGAATTTTTGTACTGTTGCACCTAGCATTATCAAACTTGGTGTGTGGATACATCATGGGAAGGAGATATGTAGCACACCAACATAAGGTCACTGTGACCTTGACATTGACCTTTGACCGTTATGGTAGTAAAACCATGTGCATTTTGTGTCAGGAGCAGAACTTTTGTACGGTAGCACCTAGGATTATCAAAGTTGGTGTGTGGATGCATCATGGGCAGTGGATGTGTTGTGTTACAAATTGAGGTCACTTTGACCTTTGACCTTTATGATAGTGAATCCTTGTTTATTTTGTGTCCAGAGCTTGGTTAAATTGTCCTTGTATCCACCTTAGTATATATTATCTAATGTATTACCTTTTATATGAAGTATAAAAGGTACCATATTTCCTTTCTTTTTCATAATAGATATGATCTGATGAGAATAACTGTCTGGCTTTGCTGTCAGCTCTAGTTTATTTTATTTCCATATGAAATGTCAAAATACCAAAGAACTGAAGCTACTGTAAATTTAGTTCCTGCCTATGGCCATTTCGACAACTTGCGTCTCTTCAGTGCAAATGCTTTTTGTCCAAATCTGTAGTAAAATGGCTATATATTCAATTATGACACCATTTACCTTGATTTTATGCTTCCTTAATTAATGAGAATCCAGATAGAAAAAAAATTGTGTTAATGTCATTTAAAAGTAAAGTTGTGAATGATAACACTGTTGAATTGCACTTGTACATGTATATTCTATTTCTGTTATAATAGTATATTTATCATGGGTTGGTCTTTTTATACGACAACAAAAAATTTGAGGTCATAGAATGGTATGGTGCTGTCGTCGTCAATGTAATTGTCGTGATTGTCGTCTGTAGGCATTTTTGTTTTGGGTCCATAATTTAAGTTCCAGTTGAAATTTTAACACAATGTTCCTTGTCACAAAAAGAAGGCTGTCTTAAGGTTTGGATTTTGTGGCCCTCAAGTTTTTAAACAAGGGGCCAAAATGGACAAAATTAAGTATTTTTCACATATTTGGCTGTCGAATTTTTCAGTATTCTCCTGAGAAAATTTGCAATAAGTAGTGTGTCAATTGATTTCATTTGCTGTTATTTTACTGTCACTCAGGGTAAATACTTTATAATTGTCATAAATGGTTTACCCATTGTAAAATTAGTATACGTTCAAGCTCCAAATAAATAATCTCTTTAAACTTTATCATGGTTTTCTTATGAATTTCATCTTGATTCGTGTGTGATACAATGTAGTTAGACTAAAAACATAATCGAATAATGACAGTTATGCATGAGATTAATAGTAAGCAAACTGCTTTTATTGCTTACTTCTATTTTTAGATCCCTCTGTCCAGGAGCTAGTCAGAAGATTCCTACCTTTATGTTCAAATTATTCCACAGTAATTAGATTTATTGAAGGTGAGTGTATTGTACATTTACATCCTTAAAAATACTGAATGCATTGAATTAATGTTTTGTTGCTGGAAGATTCATTGCTTTGGACATTTTGCCCTTTACTTTGGTATGAGTGCAGTTACCTGGAAAAACAAACAAAATGTAAACAGTATCTCCAAGTGAGATATTTCATGTTTGGTATAAGGCCATTCAAAAAAGTTTGTTTCTCAAGCCAGGTCTGTGAAAAGTAGCCACATCAAGTTTTTTCCCTCAAATTTTTTTCCACATCTATGTCTTCATCCGTGTCCGCATTTAGGTTTATATCTTAGTAACTATGCAGTGTAGGGTCATCAAACTTTGCATGCAGGTGCGTCTTAGGTTGACTCACAGCCTCCAAGAAAATTTGGTCTCTCTGACCTATATTTTCTGCTTGAGTGGCTTATATTCAAGTTTACATCCAAGTTCAGATCTCAGTCACTGTACATGGTAGGATCATCGAACCTTGAAAATGCATGCATCTCTGATTGTAGGTCAGCATCCAGGCAAAATTAGGTCACTTTGACTTTCATTTTCCCCTTGAGTGACTTATAAGTTTATGTCCAAGTTCAAATCTCAGTCACTGTTCATGTTAGGATCATCTAACCTTGCATATGCATGAATCTCTGATGGTAGGTCAGCATCCAGGCAAAATTAAGTCACTTTGACCTATATTTTTAGCTTGAGTGACTTACATTCAAGTTTATGCCCAAGTTCAGATCTCGGGTACTGTTCATGGTAGGATTATCTTGCATGTGCATGTGCATGCATCTTATGGTAGATCAGCATCCAGACAAAATTAGGTCTCTGTAACCTACATTTTATGCATGATCGATTTACATTTATGTATACATCCAAGTTCATATCTCAGTAACTGTATATTGTGGGTTCATGTATCCTTGCATCCATTTTCGATAGTAGGTCAGCATCTAGGCAAAATTGGGTTGCTGTGACAATGTGCCATAACAAGGCAAACTTTTTAATTGTTGATTACCTAAGTTTTTATGTTATTTTATACAAAACGAATACAAATGTATATTATTTTTATTTCATTTTATTTTATAAAAGTATCAGAAAGCTTAAAAATCTTACAAAAAACTTAGGTGTATATTTAGATATCATAGTTATTAAGCTCAGATGTAGAAAACATAATCTTAAAAGTGACATCATAATTAGATTTCTATGACATTCATGAAACCACGAAATGAAGTAAGTTCAAGACGGCCCCTAGCATCTGCCCAAGCTGAATTGCTAATTGTCAAAGTATGTACATCAATATTTTGTTTTTACATGTGGAAGCTGTCATCCATTGTGCGACAAAGAGACTAACAGCTGGCAATCATGACATATAAATAACCACAGTGATCTCATCAAGTCAATTGTATGTAAATTTTAAAAGTTGAGAGCAGTAATTACAAATGGAAGTGGACAATAGAAAAGTCAAAGAATAAAATACATATGTTATTCAAGAAATTCAAAACTGTCATACATGTATGTTATATTTTTCCCTCTTTCTTGTAGAAAAATCAGCATTTGAATATGGTTTAGTTAATCATGCATTGAGTGCAGCCATGAGAACTCTCACAAAGGTAATTCATTTAATGTTATCATGCAAATCAGTAAGAAATGTACATGTCATTATGTTTACATTTTGCATACATCGGCAAACGAATAGCAAGGCAAAAATAATGAAAGAGGGGATTGCAAAATCAAAAATCCAAAAATCAAAATCGAGGTAATTCATATCTAATGCGAATTAAGACTGCATGACAAAGACAAAACAAATAAAAAAAAAATTACAAGAACGACACAAAACCAAAGCACCTGCAGTTTCAATTACAAAAACAGGATAACAGTAACCACCTACAATGGCCAGAAATTACAATCACATGCCACAATTCACAAGCGAACTGCACCAGAAAAACAACAATGAAGACTAGAGATAAACATAAATTACGATAGGAACTCTGGATATCCAGACTAGGTACCGGCACTCTCAACAGCCAGTGGTAGGGTTGAACCCCTACAAAAACTGAGGTATCATCAGGTGCTCTGGAAGAGTAAGCATGATCTGCTCCACACATGGCAACCATCACACAGCCAGCTAGATTATACTTAATATAGCTGCATTTTCATGTGCCCACCATCATCACAAAAATGTATTTGGACCCTTTAATTTTCCTAAAAACTTTGTGAATATTCACTAGAAATACTTAATTTTTGAAAATTTTTCATTCACACATCTCATGGGGAAACCAAAAAACTTGGTCACTATCATGCTTTGATTTCAAAATCAAATCATATGGAGTTAAAACATTTTGCTGATTTTTAGTTCGCCTCAACGAAGTTGAGGGGGACTATTGGAGTACCCCGGCGTCTGCGTCCGCATTTGGGTATACAGTGGAACTCCCGAAAACCAGCCCCTCTAAAAACCGGATCCCTCTATAAACTGAGCGATATGTTTCGGTCCAGAATTTTTACCTATATAAATAAGTTAAAATTTCCTCTAAAAACTGGTCCCTCTGAATTCCGAATTCCGGCCATATAGATCGGTCCCAAACCTATATTTTCTTCTAAAATTCAACACTTGAAAACCGGAGGACTTTTTCTGCCTACAATGAAATCAACCAAGTTTATGCGACTTGTCAAATATCTCGTGCCATGTTCATTGATAAATAACCTTATTTGAACAGATTACCGGCAATATTAATTGAAATTTACAATAACGCAGGGAAATATACTGAAATAATTAATTCACACCCTAAACTGAGCTTACAGATCATATATCACACGTCAGGTATTGGAGTTCGGATTGTAAAGACTTGATTTCGGAACATCCGAAAACCAGAACCTCTTAAAACTGGCCAATTTCTGTGTTCCTGACAGAGGCTGGTATTCGGAGGTTCCACTGTATATCTTGGTAAGTATGCGGGGTAGGGTCATCCAACTTTGCATGCAGGTGCATCTTGGGATAACTCACAGCCTCAAAGAAAATAAGGTCTCTCTGACCTGTATTTTCGGCTTGAGTGGCTTGCATTTAAATTTACATCCAAGTTCATATCTCAGTAACTATACATAGTATGATCATCTTACTGTGCATGTGCATATATCTCTGATGGTAGGTCAGCATCCAGGCAAAATTAGGTCACTTTGACCTACATTTTCCGCTTGACTGACTTACATTCAAGTTTATGTCCGAGTTCAGATCTCAGTCACCGTACATGGTAGGATCATCTAGCCTTGCACATGCATGCATCTCTTATGGTAGGTCAGCATCCAGGCAAAATTAGGTCACTTTGACCTACATTTTAGGCTTGACTGACTTACATTTTAGTTTACGTCCGAGTTCAGATCTTGGTCACTGTACATGGTAGGATTATCTAACTTTGCACATGTATTCATCTCTGACAGTAAGTCAGCATCCAGGCAAAATTAGGTCACTTTGACCTACATTTTCTGCTTGACTGAATTGCATTCTACCTTACATCCGAGTTGATATCTCAGTCACTGTACATTGTAGGATCATCTAACCTTGCACATGCATGCATCTCAGTCTGCTCCAAAAACTTTTTCATTACTAGTCCTTCGGGCTAGTTGAGATAACAGATTTTCTAGTCCGAATCCCATTTTACTAGTCCGAAAAAAAAAAAGAAAAATTTTACCGGGATGAAAGGCAATGTAGATTTAGCATGTTGTCTAGAAACTGCAATATAAAATTTCTGCTACTAAAAATTCTTGCTAGTCCAGTCGGACTGGTGGTTGAAAAAATTTACTAGTCCGAATTCAAATTTACTAGTCTCAGGCATCGGACTAGTGCCTAACGGAGCAGACTGGCATCTCTAATGGTAGGTCAGCATTCAGGCAGAATTGGGTCACTTTGACCTACATTTTCTGCTTTAGTGACTTACATTCAAGTTCATATCAGGAATAAGATCTCAGGTATAGTACATGGTAGGATCATGTTGCATGTGCATGTGCATGCAGCTGTGATGGTTGCTCAGCATTCAGACAAAATTAGGTCACTTAAACCTACATTTTATGCATGAATAACTTACATTAATGTATACATCCGAGTTCATAGTTCAGTAACTGTACATTATTGGTTCAGGTAACCTTGCATATGCATGCAATTTTAATAGTATGTCAGCATCCAGGCAAAATTTGGTAGCTGCGACAACGTGCCATATTGAGGGGAACTTTGTAATCGTTGATTACCTATGTTTCTTAGATGATGGGAAAAAGATTTAATTGACAGACTAGTAAAAATGTACATATATGAATGCTTTGTAGGATTATATGGTGTTAGTTGCACAGTTAGAACAACAGTACAGAAGTGTAAGTATTTTTGTCTGCTGTACAGTATGTTGTTCTGTAAACAGGTATTTTCAAACTGAAAGTAAGGCATGTACTCATACATGTATTTCATCCCAGTCAATGGCCAACAACAAATTTAGATTTTTGTGATACAACATTCATAGCCTTACTACTGTGATGAATTTAAGGTTTATTAACATATAATTACATTCATTATGTTTCGTATCGAAATGATTAAGAGTACTTCTGATAATTTCCATAACTGTGTTTAATCAGTCATTAAAACTAAAGCAGCATGTGACTCCTTGACAACGACAAACGTAAACAAAACTGGCGGAGTGATCTAAACTAAGAAATGGTGCATCATCAACAAATTTCATTAAGTTATCTTGCGTGAACACTTGTATTTTATTTACGGAATGTAATTATAAGTATTGAGTGCAATATTTTGTAGTTTTATTGTTGTGTAAAAGTGTGGACTATAGCACATTTTTCACATGAAGTGCTAGTAAGTACTAACAGTCCATGCTTTTACACTCCAATAAAACTACAAAATATTGTATTCAATTCTTTATTGAAACTGTATTCTGCTGAAGAATAAGGTAATTGCATTCTATAACAAACTAAATGATAAGGATAACTTTCACTTGTTTACCAAATTTTAAATTCTTTGCCTTCATTTTGCTGCGCCTTGTGCATTCTTGAAAAATTGTTGATCTTTGATAAGCTCTTATGTATTAAGAGCTTATTAGAATATAAAACTGATAAAGCTCAAATGATTATATCCCATTCACATATATTCACATAATGATTCACATAACTTTCAGGGAAACCTGACACTACAGAAATTCTGGTTTTATGTACAGCCAACCATGAGAACACTGGATATATTGGCATCCATATCAAATTCTATAAATAGGGTAAGTTAGTAGGAATACCCTTGTTTAGACACTTTTCATTCTTCTTGTTGCCTTCATGTTCTTCAGAATAAATGTAAATGATATTTATGAATTCAGTTTTCAAAAATAAAGTCATTTGTGGCAAATGACTACTTATAGTAAAATTTTACTAATTCTGACAGTTATTGTACAATCATATTATCATGGGGATAAAATTAAGAAATAGATTATTGCAAGCGGGCTCTATGCGAATTAGAACATGTGCAGACCTTATATTTGTCAATATTTTATACGAGCGACAGCGAGGTATAAAATGGTCTGACCATGTTCTAATTCGCATAGAGCCCAATTGCAATAATCTATTTCGATTCTAATATATTTAACAAGAGTTTTGAACATTCAAAGCGGCTCCTAGAGGTCAATAATGGGTTTAGCACTAGAATTGAAACATGTCGGAAAACTGCATACAAATACACATAATTGAACATAGAGAAATCTATATTCGTTGTTTCATTAATGCGAGTGGTTCATAAGCTTATGAAATAATACAAATAATCTGTTATAAAACATATAAAATACGGATATTTTTAAATTGAAGCCTGTAAAAGTGTGAGCTAGTGGTATTTCGGATTTATATGACTGCTTTGTTATGTTATTTTTGAAGCCAAAAAAAAAAAGAAAAGAAAAGGAAATAAACTCATATTTGTAATTTTATTAACGTTAAAATTTAAAATTTCATATTTAAATCATAGAGCATGATATGCAACACAGATAGATTTCATAACAACAACACATTCGTTGCTAGGTTACGGTTATGTCAATTTCAGTTCCTAGTCTTAAATTTAGTAACTGTTGTAATTTTCTATTGTTGTCATTATTTGATGTGAATTTTTGGGTGATTCATTTTTAAAACTTTATTTAGGGCTGTTCCAGAAAAGTTGGTCTGGGACCCTTTGAAGGCACTTCATATAAATTGCTGTGGGTGAATGTGTTTTCTTCATTTTTTTGTATTGTACATATGGGGAAGGATTCTATGGGTGGTGGGGGTCAATAAAAAGTGCCTTCAAACCCCCTCATGTCAATTTTTCTGGAACAGCCCTTACACAAAATAAAATAAATATTGAGTTAATAAAATGTGAAATTGTACATTTCGAATGTCCTTCTGTAAAAAAAAATTACGCAATGTGCTAAAAAATATTGTTGGAATTAGTACATAGCTTTGTTTCCAAAGCGAAAGAAGAGAGTCATATTAGAATTTTTACTTTTCATACTCCGCCACACATAGTGGCAAGGTATTATGTGATACCCTCAGTTGTGTGTCCGTCCTGCCATCTCTGTCTGTCTGTCTGTCCGTCCCCCAAAGGTTTCCGACTGATAACTTGTGAACGAAATAACACAAAGTCTTTGAAACTTTGAAATTTTGCAAATTTTAGGGTTTCCGACTGATAACTTGTGAACGAATTAATTTTGTTGATAATTCCTACTCACTAAATAAACAAAATTTAATCCTCCATGAATATTTTTGCTTGTACAGTATATACATGTACCTGTTTTGATCTATGCACTGTAAAGTGTTGATTGCTAAATGATTAGACATAGAATATGTTTAAATACATGTTGGTAATAAAGGCATTTTTAAAACAGCATTTTCTTTCCAAGCTGAAGCAAAACTATTTATATCACTTGACTTTATCACTCAAATCAAAGCTAAAACTCAAAAACAATTGGAATATTGGAAAATTAAACAAGAGTCATACGTTATTAACAATTAGTTTTACTTATCAGAGAATTCCCGTATAGCCAGATTGCCAAATTTTGGGATTCGTTCCCCAAAGAGGGGTATTGATTTTAGCAGTCATCAATTTTCGTGAATGGAAAATTGTCTTAAGAGAAAGACATATATAAAGATATGCTGACTTAAATTTCACGTGTTTCTTTTTTTTGCGCTTCCAGAAACCTCACGAATATAGCAAAAATTAAGAACCTTGCGAAAATTACCTGCTTTGCTTTAACAGAGACAACTGAAAAGGGGAAACATACAACAATAACAACAACAAAAATAGGAAAAATGGCAGATGTTATAAAAATTAAAATACATGTAACATTGTATATTTATTTTACAGGGAGAATGTATAGGTGGCGCTGTGTTAAGTTTATTACATGAGAAGACATCTGGATTAATTGGGTAGGTTTACATTAGGCACTGAATTTGAATGTTTTACAATGTATGTTGTTTTTATTGAACCATTCGGAAAGAGTTCCTTTAAAAGCATTTTGATATACTGTATAGTGGGTTATATTTGCAGTTGCCAAATTTTTGAGATTTGTTTCCTAAAGAGGGTTATTAAATTTTAGCGGTCATCAATTTTTTGTGATTGAAAAATTGTGTAAAGGACAAACATTTATAAAGATATACTGTCTTTTATTTTGTGAGTTTTTATTTTTATAAATAAGTACAAAATTTGTGAAATTATGGGTGTGTGGGGGAGTGGTTGAGACGTTCCTTTTTGGGGGAAAAAAACAAACTTTTAGTTTTAATTAAAAATATTTGTCTCTTTTCAACAGGGATGCCAAAGGTCAAGAACTGTGTCTTTTCCTGACCCAATCTGTAAGTACTAATATGTTTTGTTAAATTAAGTACACATTATACAGTAACATGTGTGAAACCGAACCGTGGCTAAACCAGAAACCTGTCTAAACCAAGCAAAATCTAGTGAGGGCTATTCCAGCAAATAATGTATAAAGGGGTTTGAAGAACATCAATATAATCATACTTGCCAACCTCAAATTCTGCTGTTTTGGGTCATGACCAGACATTCAGGTACATGTATGTGGTGGCGGGTCATCTCTCGTTAGGCCATTATGCAGAATTCTTTGCACAAGTTCTAAACCATTTATTACGATAAATGAGGTGGGAAGACCTTTTAGTAAATGTGTTAGGGCATTTTCAGCTGGTTTTTAAATATTTTTGATGAAATAAGTCAGTTGTCAACTGTTTTTGGACCATTTGGTGTTTTCTATTCTGTTAAATTTTACTTTGTCTTAACTGGTAAAGTAAAACAAAGCGTTGTTTGTTGTTATTAATCTTAAAAAATTTTGTTACGTGTTTTGTTGCGGGTCATTGGAGGATGACAATCTCATTGGCATGTGAAAATGATGACCCACAGCAGGTTATTATCCATGGCAGTCGAGGGGTTCATTTTGTGGGTCACACTCGTCAAAAGCGGGTCAGTTGGCAAGTTGGATATAATTTTTGATAGGTGATTGGGCTCACTGCGAACTTTGCATATCATTCGTTACAAAAATCCAAAATTATGTATTGGTGATTTGGTCTGAAAAAACGGCCTTCCAAATTATTTTCATTGTTTTGATTAAAAAATAGTGTAAATTTTGAAGAAATGACAAAAATGAGAAAAACAGCAAAATAATTTTTAGGGCTTCCTTTGGCTGCAAAAAAGGAGGACAAATGAGAATCAAGATATTTTTTATTGAGGACAAATAAAAAATCATTCAATTATAATGCTGTTTCAAGTGGTCAATTATCAAATGAACAATTTGATTAATCAGCAAATTTCTACTTTCACTTCAAATTTTGTCAAGCTAAGCATTACCATCAGATCTCAATGTTCAGATCTGGAGTTTGTGGCTAATTGACCGAAGTTTACTATTTTACTGTGTCAGTGAATTGGCACAGAAATATAAATTACTGTAGTATGTATGACGAGAAAGGTCATGCTAGTGACAGAACTGTTTACTTGCACAGATTTTCAGCATTTTCGACAGCAAATACTGTACAAGTACATGTAGTTACTATTGCGGATTGAAAATTTCTTGATTTCACTCCAAATTGTATGATTTTATTTTTGCAGACTGAAATATTCATGCTTTTGATCATTTACTGTAAAGTCTCATTTAAATTATATATGTTAGTATGCAATTTTCGTGATTTGAGAATAACGGCAAATAAAACGAAAATTGACTACATATGAAAATAACCACTTACATGTATATGGTACCCACTGCAGATTCACAACGATAATTTAGAGATAACATATATATGTACATGTACAACAGAAGATTTTAAGGAATGTTGTGTCTGAAAAAAAGATATTTACTGTATTGATTTATAAATTATAAATGTTATTGTTAGCACACCTGGCCTAAAAGGCCTTGTGAGCTTTTGCCTTCACTTTGCGTCTGTCCGTCAACAATTTCAAAAATCTTCTCCTCTGAAACTGCTGAGCCAATTGTAACCAAACTTGGCCTGAAGCGTCACCAAGGTATGCAGTTTCAAAATTTTGTTTGATTAGTGCGAAGATCAAACAACATGGCTGCTGTTACAAAAAATAGAACATAGGGGTAAATTGCTGTTTTTTGCAAATAACTCAAAAACCGTTACAGATATCAAAAATCTTACCTGCCCTGCAATTTTGAAGAAAATCTGAAAACCCATCTTGGAGTTATTTTTTGATTTCAAAAAGTGTAACAGGTAGATGTCAAGTGTATATTGCAAAAAGGTTCAGCATATCAAGATCTACAAACCCTCAAATTTTAAAGAAAATCCAAAAACCGTTGTAGGAGTTGTTGCCCCTTTTTCATGGAATTTTCAAAATTTTCATATTTTTAGCTCACCTGGCCAAAGGCCATGTGAGCTTTTGCCATCACTCGGCGTCCGTCGTTCGTCCGTCCGTCTGTCGTCCGTCTGTCTGTCTGTCTGTCTGTCCGTTAACTTTTATTCAAAGACCTTCTCCTCTGAAACTACTGGGCCAATACTAAACAAACTTGGCCTGAATCATCACCAGGGTATGCTCTTTCAAGTTTGTGATTTTTATGTCCGTAGACCAAACAACATGGCTTCTGTTACTAAAAATAGAACATAGGGGTAAATTGCTGTTTTTTGCAAATTACTCAAAAACCATTACAGATATCAAAATTCTGACATTGGGGTAAAAATGATCAGCATGATGAGATCTACCTGCTCTGCAATTTTGGAGAATATACGTTTACCCTTCTTGGAGTTATTGCCCCTTTTCCGTAAAATTTTCAGTTTTTCGTTACTTCTGGTCTTATATATTGAAATTGATAGAAGATAGAAGTGAAGTTTGTAAACAGAAATGGTCAGCATAGTAAGATCTACATGTTCTGCAATTCTGAAGAAAATCTGACAACCCACATAAGAGTTATTGCCGCTTTTTCTTTGAATTTTCACAATTTTTGAACATTTTACTTTTATTTCAAAAACTTTTTGAGATAAAGGTTAAATGTGAATTGCAAAAGTGTTGAGGTTTTCCAGAACTACAATTTCTACATATGTCCAGCAGGTTCGCATCTCATCCAAGATGGCCACCAGCGGGGAAGATAGTTTAACATAGGACCCTATGGGAAATGCATTCAAAGATCTTCTCCTCTGAAACCACTGAGCCAATGGGGACCAAATTTTGTCTCAATAGTCCTTGGGTGGCCCCCTTTGAAGTTTGTGATTTTTGCGTTTGTACCTCATCCAAGATGGCTGCCAGCGTGGAGCACAGTTTAACATAGGGACCCTATGGAAAATGCATTCAAATATCTTCTCCTCTGAACCCACTGAGCCAATTGGAACCAAACTTGGCTACAATAGTCTTTACATTTTTTCCTTCAAAGTTTGTGATTTTTATGTTCATACCTCATTCAAGATGGGCACCAGCAGGTAACATAGTTTAACATAGGGACCCTATGGGAAATGCATCCAAAGAATGAAAATGTAACATCTGCTGAACTGATTTATAGTATGAATGGGTGGTCTATAGGTGACAATGAATAAAACCAGTGACCAGGTGAGAGATACAGGCTCATGTGAGCCTCTAGTTTGTCTTCTATTTCCAAAACTATAGAAGATGAAGGTTAAGTGTAGAATGATAAAATATTTGCCATGCTGTGTGGATTTCAAAACTGGTGTTTAAAATGTTTGTTGGCCGCCATTTTCAAAATGGCCGCCAAAAAAGGGTGGGAAAATTCAACGTTGTTCGATTTCAATGAAATTTGGTTTCCAAATAGATATTGATGTTGCGACTTCAAAACTGGATTTGGAAATTGTTTGTTGACTGCCATTTTCAAAATGGCCACCAAAAAAGCCAGGAAAATTCAACATTGTCTGATTTCAATGAAACTTGGTTTCTAAATAGTTATTGATGTCGTAACTTAAAAATATGGTGTTGAAAATTATTGTTGACTTCCATTTACAAAATGATGTCTCATCTTCAAAACCTGAGTCGAAAGTGATCCTTAGCATGGACGTTTTTGTCAAAAAAGCCCAACAAAGAAATATAGTAAAACATGATCAGACTTNAAATACAGTTCAAGATATTGGTGGTGTTTGAACTACCAAAGTTTGAGCGACTAAACTTACAATGTTATCTTGATTGTGGGCTCCTGGGAGCCTCTGGTTTTATTTTCAGAATTAAAAAGTCAATTATTATTTGATGTATCTCTATTATTTATTATTCATGTAGGCGTGTGTACCATACTTTGAGATTCTAGAAAAATGGATATACAAAGGCATAATAAAAGATCCTTACTCTGAGGTAAGTCTGTTTATCTTAACTGCTGTCTATTTTGACTTGAATCCTGCCAGTTTCATAAAATCTGAGGCATGTCTGCAAAAAAGAAAAAAAAAGTTTTATATTGTTTAAACAGTCTCGCCAAGTTAACTCGTCTTTTGACAATTTGTTAAAAAGTCTGTTTTAAAGTTTATGATCAAGCATGTTTTCCCCTTTCAGTTTCCACCAACCTTTTGTTTGTTTTACAGCTGAAACTTGGAGTATAAAATCTTACAAAAACCTTAACCATTTCTTCTCATATCTGGTCAGGACTATTTCATTAAGTACAGTTTTATATAAAAATCAAAATATTTTACAATAGGGGTGGCGCATATGAATTTTTATATTCAGAAATTTTGGTCTTATCTTAATGTATATTCATAAGCAAATTCATTAACAAAAAGAATTTTTCAAAAGTGTTTGTCGTTATGGTTATTATAGCTTGTAAACTTTTCATCATTTCTATGTAAATGTAAGTGAGTTATCTCCCCTGTTCATGTGCATTCTACTTAAAAAATATTTCAGAGACGGGGACAATTTTTGAGCATAACATGATTATGGTACTCTAATACACACAATACTAAGTACGAATGTACAATAAATTAGCTCTAAATTTTACTCTGCTAAGTATGCTCAAACATGTCATAATTTACAAAGATTAATAGAGTGATTTTCCTGTAAATATTCTACTCCTTCACCTGTAGTACATTCTATGTAATTTATTTCTGGAATATGCAATGAGTAAATAAGGGAATTTGGGTATATTTCTTCCAAATGTACAAAACTACAATTGAAAATCGACAAGAAAAGAAAATTCAGTTCACTCATGTGCCACTAGATTTTTAAAATGAATGTGGGTGGGTAGGAAGGGACTTTCAAAATACTCCCACAACTAATAAACTTTAGAAGAAAATTTCACCTACAACTAGTGGCCTCACATTGAGTATGAACAGGACCGATGTCCAAAAGTTAAACTTCCCTTCCTATCCTCCCACATCCATTTAAATGGAATAGCCCTTATTAAGCTGGAAATCTAAATTAAGATTTCATTGATATCCAAAAACAATTTTAAAAAGGGTAAATTGCTCTGTCAGTCAGAGATCCAACTGGATAAAGTGAAATCATTTCACCCACCAAAGTCAATTTTATTTACCTGAAGCAGTAAAAATTCTGTTTACCTCTATAAGTAAAAAAATTTTACTTATACAGGTAAGCCTTGAGATATGCAGTATATTTATTCCAAAACAGCCTTTCCCCATTACAGGCTCACTGTTCACTCTATCAGACCACATTAAACCAAATTAGAAGCATCATATTGTGATAAATCTTCATGTGGTAATGATGCTAATTGTAGACCACTTAATTCAATATTAATAGCTGGTAAAAGTCCCAAAGGTCTAATCTTTGGCTAGCCTGCGCCTCAAGAAAAACATTGTGCCCCTAATCAATTGTTGCTATAAAGATAAGATCATAAATGAATTATTTTTCTAGTTAGTTTACTTTATGTCTATAGGAGTCTAGGATGATGTTTATTTCGCTGGACTTGATTGCTCTTTAGTCAGGGCCGACTCCGATCTGCCGTTGGGTGTGGGGTTTTCTCACCGTTCATTGAAGATCTTATGGTGGCTTTGAGTTGTTATTACTCCCCTTTGGGTCGTTGTCTCTTTAACACATTCCCCGTTTCCCTTCTTTTTTCTATCCTATGAAAATTTATTTAATGAGACACTGAATGGAGAAAACCTCTGTTTTTTATCTAAATTTACTTGTACAAGTAAATAAATTTAATGCTGATTTTATTTACTTCTTTAAGTGAAAATAATTAACCTTTTAAAGCTGGTGAAAAGTTTTTACTTCATGCAGTGGGATCCCTGACTGTCTGTATCAGATTTATAATAAGAAGGATAGAGAAACAGATTACATGTATTTGAAAGTTCTTCTCACAAAATATTTTTTATTTCAGTTTTTAGTTGAAGAAAATGAAACGATACAGAAAGAGAAACTACAGGAAGATTACAATGATGCATACTGGGAACAGCATTATACTATCTGTCGGGAAAGGATTCCCGTCTTTCTAGAACAAGTTGCTGATAAAATACTGAATACAGGAAAATATCTTAATGTCATCAGACTCTGTGGTAAGATTTTTTTCGGGATATTTTCATTTTGTCTTATGATATGCATTTGTGATTAGGTAAATGACCAATATACTTTTAGTACATTGTATATTGTTGAATCCTCATAGCTTTTTACTGCTTTAAAGTTTTGTATTAGTGCCATAGTCTTTAAATGAATTTTATAACAAGTAATTTTTATACCCCGCCACATGTAGTGGCGTGGTATTATGTGATACCCTCAGTCGTGTGTCCGTCAATCCGTCCGTCCGTCTGTCTGTCCCCCGAAGATTTCCAACTAATAACTTTTGAATGGAATAACATACAGTCTTCAAACTTGGTATGTAGTTTGTTCACCACAATACTCAGGTCGAGTCGAATATGGGTTCAGAGGTCTAAGGGGTTCTGGAGTTAGGCCCCTTGATACTTCGA
Source organism: Modiolus philippinarum (assembly GCA_002080025.1). NCBI lineage: Eukaryota > Metazoa > Mollusca > Bivalvia > Mytilida > Modiolidae > Modiolus > Modiolus philippinarum. The sequence continues at coordinate 91,733 of MJUU01004163.1, forward strand.
AATTTTGTGAAACGTGGCGGGGTATCATGTAATCCACCATTACTATTTTTAGTTTTTTGTGAGATGAAAATGTATTATATATTATTTCTTTTTGGTGCATCATCCGTAAAAATTATTGAAATGTTTCTGTACCTTGATATATTACTGATTTGTCACATAGTTAATAGTCCTCAGCCTTTTTTCATGCAGCTTTAAATTTTATACATGCATTTTCATCATCTAGGAACCTGTTAGCAAGCAATGATAATTAGAAGCTATTATTATAAGGGCTATTCCAGTAAAAATTCCCACCAGGGGGTGGAACGCCACTTATTTTTATACCCCCACCAAGAGAAAAAATTTAAATATATAATTAAACTATTAGGATACAATAGAAATTTACCCACCACCAACAGAAAAATAATTCATTGGTGTTCCACCCCCCGGTGGGAATATTAAATGGAATAGCCCTAACTGTCTCCATAATTTTGGCATGAAATTTAAAGAATGAAATACTTTGTATTTTTTCCAGGCAGAGACCCTAAATTTCCAAATGCTGTAGAAATGGTTTACACATTAAAAGAGAGAAAATATTATGAACAAATAGAGAAAGCTTACAGCTATGCTAGTAAATTGTTATTGGATTTATTAATGAAAGAAAAAGAGCTGAATTCTAGAATCAGGTAGGGACATTGTAGAACATAAATAGTCAAAATTCCAGAGTTAGATAGGGAGATTTTAGATTTTTAAGACTGTAAATTCTTCAAGTACATGTAATGAGATTAAAGATTCTAAATACTGCAAATCCAAGAATCAGGTTGGGAATTTAATCAGGTAAAGGGGTTTTTGATTTTTTATACCATAATTTCCAAAATAATGAAAGGAAATTTCTGATTCTAAATGTTGCAAATTTTAGATATGGGGGATGGTTAATTTTTACAGCTGTAAATTTTAGAATAATGTAAGGAAATTTTAGAATAATATAAGGAAATTTTAAAATAAAGAAAGGGAATTAAGATTCTAAATGCTGCAAATTTTAGAAATAGGTAGGGGATGCTTGATTTTCAATACTGTAAATTTTAGAATATTGTGAAAAAATTTTAGATTCTAATTGCTGCATATATTCCAAAATTAGGTCTACAAATTTTTGGTTTTAAATACTGTAAATTCTGAATATAAAAAAAATTGTATACCTTGTCTCATGAAGGGACAAGATATATTTGACCTTGCTGTACACGTAATTACATGAATTAAAATATGGCATATAAATTGTTGACTGCAAATTAGAGGTCAAGTGCAGGGGGGATTTGGGTTCTGTAGTTATGCCACTAAAAACTTGTTAATAATTGAGAAAAAAACGAGGGAGACTTTATTATACCCCTCGCAAACGAAGTTTAGGGGGTATACAGGAATCATCCTGTCTGTCTGTCTGTCCGTCTGTCCACACTTTTTGTAAGTGCAACTCCTCTCATACCACTTGAAGGATATTGATGAAACTTTACACAAAGGAAGGACACTATATGGACATGTGCAAGAAGGAATATGATTATTGTCCGAAACCAGGAAGAGGAGATAATTCGACTTTGACATTGATTCCATTTGCACAGATAACCTCGTAAGTGCAACTCCTCTTGAACCAATGGGAGGATTCTAATGAAACTTTACACAAAGGAAGGACACTATATGGAGATGTGCATAAAGAAATATAATTATTGTTGGAAACCAGGAAGGGGAGATAATTCGACTTTGACTTTTCATTGATTCCATATGCACAGAGAACCTTGTAAATGCAACTCCTCTTAAACCACTTAAAGGATTTTAATAAAACTTTACACAAAGGAAGGGCTCTATATGGACATGTGCATAAAGAAATATAATTATTGTTGGAAACCAGGAAGGGGAGATAACTCGACTTTGACTTTTCATTGATTCCATTTGCACAGATAACCTTGTAAGTGCAACTCCTCTTAAACCACTTGAGTGATTTTAATGAAACTTTACACAAGGGAAGGGCACTATGTGGACATGTGCATAAAAAAATATAATTATTGTTGGAAACCAGGAAGGGGAGATAATTCGACTTTGACTTTTCATTGATTCCACTTGCACAGATAACTTTGTAAGTGCAACTCCTCTTAAACCACCTGAATGATTTTAATGAAACTTTACACAAGGGAAGGGCACTATGTGGAGATGCATGAAATAATATAATTATTGTCCAAAACCAAATTGAGATAATTCGATTTTTAGATTTTCATTGATTCTTTCTGCAATGATTTTTTGGACTTAGACAATTTTCAAATGAAATAATTCAAAGGGTACTTGGTAGATATTTTGAAATAAAGCTGTGGGAGATTAAGATGTTTTTCATTGTAATCCTTGTGAGAAGTTTATTCAAAGTGTTGGAGAGAAATTTCAGTAAAGCTTATGATTTTTTTTTTTTAAATGTCAGAGCCACAAAAAGGGTAGATTTTAGTTTAAATTTGTCTGTCCACACTTGTACTGTGTCCACACTCACCTTAATTTGCACTTACCATATTGATTCAGGGTTCAATTAGCCATTTGGTGACAGCTCTTGTTTTGTCTTTTATTGCAGATCAATAAACCATTACTTTGTGTTAGGCAAGGGAAACCTTACTTCATCTTTTATTTCAGATCAATAAAGCATTACTTCCTGTTAGACAAGGGAGACTTTATTTCATCCTTTATTTCAGATCAATAAAACACTACTTCCTGTTAGACAAGGGAGACTTTATTTTGTCCTGTTTTTCAGATCAATAAAGCATTACTTCCTGTTAGATAAGGGGGACTTTATTTTGACCTTAATTTCAGATCAATAAAGCACTACTTCCTGCTAGACAAGGGAGACTTTGTTTTGTCTTTTATTTCAGATCAATAAAGCATCACTTCCTGTTTGAGATCGGAGACTTTATTTCATCCTTTATTTCAGATCAATAAAGTATTACTTCCTGTTAGACAAGGGAGACTTTATTTTGTCCTGTATTTCAGATCAATAAAGCATTAGTTCCTGTAAGACAAGGGAGACTTTATTTGTGCTGTATTTCAGATCAATAAAGCATTACTTCCTGTTAGACAGGTGAGACTTTATTCAAATTTTATTTCAGATCAATAAAGCATTACTTCCTGTTAGACAAGGGAGACTTTGTTTTGTCTTTTATTTCAGCTCAATAAAGTATTACTTCCTGTTAGACAAGGGAGACTTTATTTTGTCCTGTATTTCAGCTCAATAAAGCATTACTTTCTGTTAGACAAGGGAGACTTTGTTTTGTCTTTTATTTCAGATCAATAAAGCATTACTTCCTGTTAGAGATGGGAGACTTTATTTCATCCTTTATTTCAGATCAATAAAGCACTACTTCCTGTTAGACAAGGGAGACTTTATTTTGTCCTGTATTTCAGATCAATAAAATATTACTTCCTGTTAGACAAGGGAGACTTTATTTCATCCTTTATTTCAGATCAATAAAGCACTACTTCCTGTTAGACAAGGGAGACTTTGTTGTACAGTTTATGGACATGACAGAAGAAGAGATGAAGCAGGATATAGATAATATTATGCCTACCAGATTAGAGAGTTTACTGGAATTAGCATTACGTACCAGTACAGCTAATGTAGACCCCTTCAAGGATGATCTGAAGTATGTTTATGTATAGTAGGTTCTCATAATATTGTTGGTTCCATTATATTGTGGTATTAACATTCATTTCAACTGAATTTTTAGCTCACCTGGCCAAAGGCCATGTGAGCTTTTGCCATTACTCGGCGTCCATTTTCCGTCCGTCCGTCCGTTAACTTTTATTCAAAAATCTTCTCCTCTGAAACTACTGGACCAATACTTACCAAACTTGGCCTGAATCATCACCAGGGTATGCACTTTCAAGTTTGTGATTTTTATGTTCGTAGACCAAACAACATGGCTGCTGTTACTAAAAATAGAATATAGGGGTAAATTGCAGTTTTTGGCTAATAACTCGAAAACTGTTACAGATATCAAAAATCTGACGGGGTAAAAATGATCAGCATGACAAGATCTACCTGCTGTGCAATTTTGAAGAAAATCCTAAAGCCCATCTCAGAGTTATAGCCCTTTTTCCGTTAAATTTTCAAAATTTTTGCATTTTTTATTTTTTATTTCAAAAAGTGTAACAGATAGAAGTCAAATGTAAATCGCAAAAATGTTCAGCATATCAAGATCTACCTACCCTGAAATTTTGAAGAAAATCCATAAACCCTTGTAGGAGTTATTGCCCTTTTTTCACCGAATTTTTTAAATTTTCGTATTTTTCATCTATTATTTCCAAAACTATAGAAGATGAAGGTTATGTGTAAATTGATGAAATGTTTGCCATGCTGTGGCGGCTTCAAAACTGATGTTGAAAATTGTTCCTTGACCGCCATTTTCAAAATGGCCGCCAAAAAAGGCGGGAAAATTCAACATTGTCCGATTTCAATGAAACTTGGTTTCCAAATAGATCTTAATGTTGCGAGCTCAAAACCAGTGTTGAAAATTATTCCCTGACCGCCATTTTCAAAATGGCCGCCAAAAAAGGCGGAAAAAATTAAACATTGTCCGATTTCAATGAAATTTGATTTGCAAGTAGATATTGATGTTGCGACTTCAAAACTGAAGTTGAAAATTGTTCGTTGACCGCCATTTTCAAAATGGCCGCCAAAAAAGGCGGGAAAATTCAGTATTGTCCGATTTCAATGAAATTTGGTTTCCAAATAGATCTTGATGTTTCGAGGTTCCAAACCGGTATTGAAAATTGTTCCTTGACCACCATTTTCAAAATGGCTGCCAAAAATGGCGGGAAAATTCAACATTGTCCGATTTTAATGACATTTTGTTTCCAAATAGATCTTGATGTTGCGAGCTCAAAACTGATGTTGAAATTTGTTCCTTGACCGCCATTTTCAAAATGGCCACCAAAAAAGGCGGGAAAATTCAACATCGTCCGATTTCAATGAAATTTGGTTTCCAAAAAGATCTTGATGTTGCGAGTTCAAAACCGGTATTGAAAATTGTTCCTTGACCACCATTTTCAAAATGGCTGCCAAAAATGGCGGGAAAATTCAACATTGTCCGATTTCAATGACATTTTGTTTCCAAATAGATCTTGATGTTGCGAGTTCAAACTGATGTTGAAATTTGTTCCTTGACCGCCATTTTCAAAATGGCCACCAAAAAAGGCGGGAAAATTCAACATTGTCCGATTTCAATGAAATTTGGTTTCCAAATAGATCTTGATGTTGCGAGTTCAAAACCGGTGTTGAAAATTGTTTCTTGGCTGCCATTTACAAAATGACGTCTCGACTTCAAAACTGGTGTCAAAAGTGGTCCTTAGCAAGACCGTTTTTTTATCAAAAAATCCCAACAAAGAAATATAATAAAACATGATCAGACTTTAAAAACAGTTCAAGATATTGGAGGTGTTCGACCTACGAAAGTTTGAGAAACTGAAGATCAACTGTATAACTTACATTGTTACCTTGATTGTGGCAACTGAAAACCAGGTGAGCGATACAGGCTCCTGGGAGCCTCTAGTTAATTGTGACGTCACTGTTTCTACATAACTACGTACCACGATATTAGGAGCTACAAGTATATACAGAAAAACTTGTCTTAGAACAAAAAAAAAGACTGTTTAAACTGAACCATGACTAACCTTTAGAAAATTTAGATTATACAAGTTTCCAAACATAATACTTTTTAGGTAGGCACCAATGTACTGACTGCTTGGTTAGGAAATATCTTAGAGACTAGCAGTCCACCAGCAGAGGCATTGGCCCAGAGATATTAAATTACTAAATACTGAAGTTACTCAAAATTTAGTTTCTGCATATGGTCATTTCGGCAGCTTATGGTCCTTCAGTGCAGATCAAATCAAAACATTTAGGAGACCATAAACCAAAAGATGTATAAAAACTGATTGAGAACAAATAACTGAAGGATCTAAATAGAGAGCCAAAATCAGCATAGGACAGATGTTTGCACGAGGGAGATACTCTTAGTTTTATAACAAAATTTTCAAATGTTGAGATAAGCAACGTTCTGTGTAAATCGAACATACTATGAGTCCCTTTGTATCATTATGTTTATGACTGTATTTTGAACCTGTGTAAACATATATCAAACTGAAAATCAAATAAAGGCTCCAAGAGATGTATGCTCTCTATATTTTTCAGTTATGGTGTACTTGTGCGTGAGAGAATTTCTCCTATGGATAAACTATTGATACTTTCAAATTTTGGCAATTATTTTTGTAATTTTCGAAATGTAATCCAGACCACCTGTTTTAAGTGCCCACATCTCACTATTTTATAACGCCAAGTTTTCTTACATTCAACTTGATGAGTGCCCTGTGTTTGTCTATATGTTGTAGTTGTCCACTAGCTTAAGACACTAGTGCTTTTGTCAGGCAAAGGATAACAGTGATTGTAAGAGCACTTTGCCAGTTTAATTGATGTTTGTTGACAATCCCGCACCCATGACCAAGAAAGACACGGATGTAGCGTTGCTCGACAATTAGCAAAGAATTCCGCTTAAACCGGTGCTAGGGGCCGTCTTGAACTTACTATGAGGTATGAGCAAAGCTCATTGTTGAAGGCCTCATGGTGACTTCAAGATGAAGAACAACAATAAAAGCGTTGTTCCTTGCTTGTTTTTTACCATGTATTTGTAGAGACTTTGTCTTATGTGCATTTACTCCATATCCTTTTATTCACCATTCAGTTGTCGTCTGAAAGTGTTCAATTTTGACAGGGTTCACTGTTTACGAAAGGATATGGAGTAAATGAACATGAAACCATTACACATATGTTAACTCAAACTGCAAAAATTTTAATGAGCTACAGCCATTTCGGAAATTTATTCCTCATCAGCAGTACTAGAACCCAAACAAAGGAAATTCATAATTTCAATAAATGTTTAAAATGCATAAAACCAATCGAAATCCAAATAATCAGTTATATCAAACATAGGTAAGGACAAAACTACAAGGGAGGGAGTCAAGGCTTCGGTTTTAGAATTTACATAAATTTAGATAATAGTACAGTGGATTCCACTTAATCGCAAACCTGATAATCGCAAAATTCGGTTAATTGCAAAAGAAATCAAAACACCGATCCATTTCCCATTCAAATAACGTTAAATTCTCCTGTTAATCGCAAAGCAGTTAATGGCAAAATTCGCTTATTAGCAAAAGAAAATTTGCTAAAAATGCATGAAAGTTTCGTTTATAAGCAAAACAGAAAGGTTTATTGCAAAAACAAAAGGATAAAATTTTGACAATTGCATAATATTGACAAGTGTATATATTTTTGTAACAGATCGATACCGGATGTTTGGCAGTGACACAGATCACATGTATGAATGTCCAACCGCTGTTATTTGCTGAAATAAAATATTTACTACAAGAAATTGTGTTTCTTCTTTATTGATTTGTTGTTCTTACTTCAATAAAACTTATGATTAAACATAGAACTTGCTGCACTTAAGATCTTCGAAGATTGTATACACTGGTAAAATGGGGAATCCCCTATTTTCACAGTCATCTGATTTACAGGTAAACATAATTAATGTGAGTGGTAATTATTGATTAGAGTAAAGGAAATGGGCAATTAGCAAAGGAAATTTAAAAAAAAACATGCTAATTATGATTTATAAAATAGACTAATTTTAATTGGAATCCTACTTATAAATATTCATGTATTGGTCACGTGACACTATTCCTATTTATACACAATTTGTCAAAGATGTCCTAGATTGTGGACAAAACAATTTCAACAATGATACAAACCTGGTGTTAAAATAAAACACAGAAAAACAATTTTTTTATGTTTATCATTACATTTTGTACTACAGTGTAATGGAATAACAGATAACTACGATGTAAACATATTATTGGATGTAGGTCAACAAAGGTCACACAGGTACTTACACTCTCGATCCCAGACAAGAAAAAAAACAACACTAGAAGTTTATAAAACTTTATTTTTCACAAACATAAAATTTTTATTGAATGAATTGCAAACAATATAAACAAAAATACAAATATTTAACAAATATTTCACAATATTGACACTTTTCTGTACTTCCGGTCTGTACTGGGCTTTCGTTTAATCGAAAAATCCGCTTAATCGCAAAATTTTCTCTGACAAATGGGCTTTGCAATTAAGCGGAATCCACTGTATTTGAACAAAGTGTACACATGAGATATTATCTCATGTACAAGTACACCATATCTAAGAAAAATAAAGAGCATACATCCCTACTATGGGGAATTGTTTTACCAACTCCACACTGCAATAAAAGACAAACTCCTGTATTAAATATTTTACGAAAGGATATGGAGTAAATGAACATGAGACCATAACACATATATTTATGGCGGGTTTCCTGGCTCTTTAACTTATTATATTTGCAATTCTTCAATGAACATACCAATATTCCTAAAGTAACACATACATGTATAACAAGTCCTTCTAAACTCCTGTCTTTTATTTGCCAATCAACCAATCAAGATTCTATAGAAATTCTATTGTATACCAATTTGTACTGCCTGAAGGGGTTTACCTTGATACTCCAGTAATGACAAATTGGTATACAAAAGAATTCTATAGAATCTTGATTGGTTGATTGACAAAGAAAAGATAGGAGTTTTGAAGGAGTTGTTATAGGTGTTACTTGAGGAATATTGGTATGTTCATTGAAAAATTGCAAATATAATACGTTATTGAGCCAGGAAATCCGCCATAACTACAACTGCAATAATTTTAATGAGCTGTATGGCCATTTCGGAAATTTATTTCTCATCAGCAGCACTAGAACCCAAACAAAGGAAATCCATAATTTTAATAAATGTTTAAAATGCATAAAACCAATCGAAATTCAAATAATCAGAAATATCAAACATAGCTAAGGACAAAACTACGATGGAGGGAGTTAAGCCTTAGGTTTAAAAATGTACATAAATTTAGATAATAGTAATTGAACAAAGTCTACACATGATGATATTATCTCATGTACAAGTACACCATATCTAAGAAAAATAAAGAGCATGCATCTCTACTACGGGGAATTGTTTAACCAACTCCACACTGCAATAAAAGACAAACTCCTGTATTAAATATTTTACGAAGGATATGGAGTAAATGAACATGAGACAATAACACATATGTTAACTCCAACTGCACATGTTTCACATAAAACTAAGTTCAGTTTCAGTTTACAGGTATTTTCTTCCATTCTTCAGCGCACTCCCATTCATTATACCCCCCACGAACGAAGTTAGGGGGGTATATAGGAATCACTGTCCGTCTGTCCATCTGTCTGTCTGTGATAGCCACAAATTTTTTCGTAACAGTTTTCTCAGTAACTACCAATCACTGCCACTTGAAATTTTGT
>MJUU01004163.1:112669-128841 GCA_002080025.1 Modiolus philippinarum
GTCATATTTTGTTTGTAGGGAGATCTATATGGGTACACGCCAGTCTGACACCTGTCATGTTTCTTTGACCTCAATTTCATGGTTCAGTGACTTTGTTAAATTTTTACATTCAAGTTTATTTCTCAGCAACTGTAGCCTCTAGACTCACAATATTTGTCCTTTAGCAATATTTATTTGGGTATATGCCAGTCTGACATTTGTCATGTGACCTTGACCTCAATTTCACGGTCTAGTGGCCACGTTAAGTTTTTCTGCTTAAGTCCATTTCTCAATAACTAGAAGTGGTAGGTTGATAATATTTGGTATGTAGGTTGGTCTTGGGTAGTACATGTCAGTCTGCCAGGTGACTTTTGTCCTTGACCTCAATTTCACAGTCTAGTGAGCATGTTCACTTTTCTGATTAGTTCACTTAGATTTCACTTCAATTTAGAGTCCAGCAGGGACAGGCGAGACATCTTTTAGGGTCATCACTTGTTAAACAATTGTTTCATTTCATACTTTTACAGGCATGTCACACGCAATCCGCCTACTTGAAATTTGAAAAAAATAAAATCTGCCCAATTGCAAATTATTTTCTGCCCAATTGAAAACCTATTTCTGGCCAATTGAAATACAAATCCGTCCAATTGCAAAACTACCTTTTTGGTCTACTTTGTCTGATGAGTCGTTCAACAATATGACTTCTCTGATTTCTAGTAAATTTAACCAATGCCTGACAGATGGGATAAAATTATTTCTGATCTCTAGAGAGAGAACAACTCATGTGAAATTTTTCGCTAAATCCATTAGGAACATAATCCTCAGTGTTATACATCATGTCATTAGAGAAACATGCATGTTAATTATGAAATTTATCACATCTTGTTAAATAAATTTTCATATGTTTAAAAACAGTTGCAATATTTATTTAACTCGATGTGAGAATCACCTAAGTTCTCGTTGTAGAAACTACATTTATCCAACAGCAATATTAAAGATCATTAATTATGTAATTGATTTCATCAATTTAAGTATTCATTCATGTTCATCAAATATCAAATAATTTGTTCATTTTTTGTCTACTTCATCTGATGTGTCATTTAACATTGACTTATCCAACAGAAATTGGTTAGTTTGAAGACAAAAACATTGAAAATTTCAACATTGAATGATTAGGCTTTGTAGTATATGTAAGGGAGATAATTTATCCAAGTTAAAAATATCGGCTTGCAAGTTCTTACCAAATGAACAATTCATAAAGACCTAGGTTAACATATTAATATCCTCTATAAATCCCATTCTTTCTTAGTCAGCTTCGTAACAACTGCTAGTTGTTAGATTTAGAAGTAGCTTTAATGCTTACTTAATTGTATTAATATGCATTTTCATTCATAAAAATTATATGCATATTCATTATATTGTAAAAGATACATGTCATATCATGACACTCATTCAATAGTTTATCCTTTGAAAATTCATTATGCCATTCCTGAATATCAGTACGCATAGCCTTGTACTTATGTCATAAAAATACCAATTTCCAATTGCTTTCAATAGCATTGAAGGAGAATTAGTTGATTTTGGTTAGTCTCATCATGAAGTTTCAGTATTTGCAACTTCCAGTGAAGCATTAATGTATTTTGAGGAATCTGACTGGAATAGGGTCTGTAAGTCTCGTCATGTGATCAACGAGGATCAACGATAAACAGGCAATTCGAAAAAGTTTCCCGCCAAAACATGACTTCAGTACAAATTTTTGTTTGAAACATCATATATGTATATCTTTGTTTAAAATGTAACTTCCGGGTACAGGTTTTGATCCCAGAAGTTCCAAAATTGTACGAGACTTACAGGCCCTATTGTCAGGACAGATTCAGAATCAATTTGTGTACAGTATCTTAATTTTAAAGACTGTAGTAAAGCTATGCACCAAAGGATCAATGGATCCCTTACTTATGTGCAGATACATTTAAAACTCTAAAGTTCAGTCCTATCCTCAAATGTAACTCGTTCTGTATATTTTGAGTGGTTCAGTTGATTTATTGGTCATATCTCATCAGCTTAATGCTTTACCGCACCCCCATTTCTTTTCATGCCACCAGATCGAGGATTAGGGGCATACTGTATTCGTCCTGTTTGTTAATGTAATAATGTTTTTTTTTCTATAATAGTGTATGGATTGGTAACAAAGCAGCTAAGATGTACTCTCTCCATTCCACAAGATGGTACTCAGCAGCGTTTGCACTTAGACAGAAGATGTTAAATTTTGTACAGAACTTTGAATATTACATGTTATTTGAAGTGGTAGAATATAATTGGCATGTCTTTCAGAGCAATATGGACTCAGTAAGTAACTTGAATGATTTTATGACTTTAAAAATCTTTGCTTTAGTGTTCAGAAATGGTACAGTTGTCTGTGTCGTCATTTTGTCCAGGGCCTGGGTGGCCGAGTGGTTAAGGTAGTTTTACTACCTATACAACCGCTGTAGTCTATCANATCTAGTTGGAGGCTTGAAAAAAGCCCCTCATTGACCCTATTTTTTGCCATTTCAATAAAATAAAAATAAAAAATCACCTCCCTCACTACTTTTTTGTGGTTTTTACAATGTAAAAAGCTGCCTCATCTATTTTTTGGCAAATAAAAAGACAAAAAAAAATTACCTCCCTCCCTCATCTGTTTCAATGAAAAAAGGCCTGAGAACCAATTAATTAATTTTGTATGGCCTTAGTGTCCAGAAATGGTACAGTTGTCTGTGTCGTCATTTTGTCCAGGGCCTGGGTGGCCGAGTGGTTAAGGTAGTTTTACTACCTATACAACCGCTGTAGTCTATCACCACTGCGGTGTGAGTTCACGCCCCACTTTGTACATTACGAAAAAGGGTGCATTCGACTTACAATCGTGAGTGATAAGGTATGTCAGTTACCTGCCAAAGGTCGGTGGTTCTCTTTGCTCACTCTGGCTTCCTCCACCACAAAAACTGACCATCATGAGATAGCTGAGAGTGTTGTTAAACTCAATATCAATCAATCAATCAATCATTTTGTTCATGTTGACAGATTATTGTAAAATGTTATCAAGAAGATACAAATTTTTGCTTCGACTTTGGATGAAAATTCTATTGTAAGGCCACAAAAAATTGATTCAATGTTATTCGGATTCGCTCGCCCCTATATTTGAAGTTAAAAAAAAAATTTGACTGTTTTCTTTTACCTCAAGAATTCTTGCTTCATTTCAAAGCAAATAAGCATTTTAAAAGTAAAATTCAGTCCTGAATTTCAGTGAAAAATTTGAATTTTCTGGTTAAATTCCTGTTAGCTCGCTAGTATATATCAGAATTTTACATTTTTATACGACTGCAAAAAAATTTTTGAGGTCGTAGATTGGTATGATACTGGCGGCGTCGTCGGTGTCGTCGTCGGCGTCTGTAGACTCTTTTGTTTCCGTGCGATGACTTCAGTTCTAGTTGATCAATCCTTATGAAATTTTAACACAATGTTGCTTGTCACAAAAGGAAGGTTGGGATTGGTTTTGGGTATTGTGGCCCCGCCCGTTTTTTTAAAAAGGGCCAAAAAGGGCCAAATTAGGTGTTTTCATATATTGGGCTGTAGAATATTTATTATATATCGGATTTTGATGGGGTTTCTTTCAGTGTGATCCTTAGGAAATTTGGAATCGGAAGTATGTCAACGGATTTTATGTCACATGTACCGTTAATGAGATAAATGGGTCCCAAATGGGGGAAATCTCAAAAATCTATTTTTTTCATTTCTTGTCCGATTTTGATGCAGTTTTTTTCATTAGATTCCTTATGAAAAATTAATATGGCGCTCAACTTTTATATTTTTGGTAACTTGTTTCCTTTCAGAGCTATGAGGGGCCGAACGGGGCCAAAATTGCAAATTTGCTGATTACCTGAAATTTTTATTTTTCATCGGATTTCGATGGGATTTTTTCCTTTGAATTCCTCTTGATATAAGCTTTCAATAGTATGTCAAAGGATTTTGCGTAGCTGTTACCGTTTCCGAGCTACAAGGGGTCTAAGGGGCCAAAATTGCAAATTTTCGAAATATGTGAAATCTTTATTTTTCATTGGATTTCAATAGGATGTTTTTTCTTTGGATTCCTCTTGATGTAAGCTTTCAGCAGTCTGGCAGCGGATTTTGGGTTGCTCTTACCGTTTTCGAGCTACAAGGGGTCAAAGGGGCCAAAATTGCAACTGATTCAAGCTCTTTATTGTGTCAATTTAATTACTGTATCAAGCTCTTTACTGTGTCTTCATTCATTTGAATTGCACTCATGTTCAAATTTCAGTATTCGACATGCTGCGGTCGTATCATGCTGCGCTCGGCGTAGCCCTTTATTAGATATGAAAACACTTTCCCCTCACAAAATTTTAGGCTTCACTTTACAAAATTGAATTTGTACAGAAAAATTAAAATACAAAATTTCGCTCGCTCACTTCTTTATTTTCTGAAAAATGTCAGAAGAACAAGGAATTGGTTTGGATTTGCCTAAACCAACTAATTATTTCAATCAATTTATTATTTATTTACCATCTTCGCAAGTGAGAAAATATTACGAAAATGAATTGTCGCAAATATTTCAAATCCTTATTTAAATGCATGAACAGAGATTAAAAATCACGAAAAATTTGTTCCTGCAAAGCTCATCTGGAGGGACAAAATGCAAAATAAAGTACTGTGAAAACAGTAACTAAATTGATGGGTAATATGCACAGTAACAAATAGAGTAATATGAAATACATGTACATGTGTTTTATATTCTATTTTAGGTATCCAATGTAGATGATGTATTAGATTACCATTCTGATTTCCTGGACAACTGTCTTAAAGATTGTATGTTGACGAATCCTGACTTATTGAAAACTGTACACAAGTTAATGATGGTGTGTGTAACCTTCTCAAATTTTATACAGGTGGGTACAGGTAAAGCATGTATATGATTTGAATGAAAATACATACCAAATTGCAGGTTATGGTTCTTTTTATACCCCCTGCCTTAGCAGACGGTATTATACACATACAGTAGACGCCATGAAATCGAATATCGGATAAAGGAATATATCGGCAAATCGAATATGATTTCAAAACACCAAGCCATTTCCCATAGTTGTAGTGTTAATTTCTCGGCCTAATTGGATATCGGATAAGAGAATATATCACCTATTTGAATAAAAAATATGCGGCTTGTGCTGATCAGAGTCATTTAAATCGAATATTCTAATTACAGGTAACTACAGGTAAACATTCGCGCGGAAGTGTCAACAGTTGACGAAGCCATAAATCTGCCAGGAAATCAATAAATATTACCTAATTAATAAAAAATAAAACAAATAGTGTTCAGTTCTTTTGTTTTTGTATATTCATAAGTTTTAATAGTGAGAATTTTGTTTGGTTTTGTGTATTTCTTTTCCATGCAGCGAAATCGTGAAGTCAGAGGTAATTTGCATATTGTTGTATGTCTGTACAACGAAAATCAATAACATAATGTATTTAATAAAAGAATAAAATATGATTTGAATATCTTTCTATTGCTTTTGTATTTAATTAAGTTTTTAGTGTTCGTCATGAACACTTTAGGTATCGGTTCAGCTTGAATTGGATAAAAATAGATGTAACAGGGCGCGAAACTTTTAAACAGGTTAAAAAGTCTATTTATAAAATTGTAAATAATACAGTAAAGTTACTGAATAATCTAGTAGAACGTTACATACTATTGTCCTGAAATGGTAAAAATGTTTAAACACAGCTAAAGTGGGAATCGAGGTGCTTAAAGCCTTTAAAGTGATGGCGGATTGAAACTAAAAAGGAGGTGTCGAATAGGCTTGAGTATACAGTACGAGACGTTTATAATACACCCAAACCAGTTTCAATTACTACTTCGCCATTATCAAACTTATCAAATTTCCTGCATTAAGAAATTAAACGATTATCGAGTAGATTATCAAAATGAAAATAGGGCCTATTTGTTTCATGGGTAGGAATATGAAAAATAAAAAAAAAATATCATGATAATCTTCTAAGATGTCAAAACGGTTTCTTTATGAAAATTGTTGCACATTATTAAACTGTTCATGATGTTTTGATACGTCAACTGCCTGGTCTTCACGCAGCGGTACAAACCCGAATATAATATTCCACGTGTTTAAATATTCAGTCGATCTTGATCAGCCGCTTGAGGGCAGTTTACATTTTCGATATGTTTGATTTGAGACAAACGGCACACATACCAGTACCTAGACGTAACAACATGTCTCTGCTGTGACTCTGTCGTAATCAGAAATGGGAGATGTTGGACTGAGTGAAGGATTCTCGATTATTTGATTGCTTCGGTAGAAATCTCAAATTTGCACTCGATGCGCATGTACGTTAATTTGCATGTGGATATAAATAACACGATGCAAAGTAGGTAGTTTCGTTTTCTCTGATCGGCCCATTTTACTTGTCAGAACTTTATAATTATTATTAAATTTGTCATTCCATGTTCAAAATTCGTCTTGCATAATCGTTTATGTTCTCAAGGGGAAATTACATTTTTAAAATGTACGTAAAGAGTGGCCGTATCTGTCTGAAACATTTGGATATCCTCTGCAGCTGCATTAAAATATTTAGTGTATCAATATACCACTTTTCCTTAGAATTAAAAAGGTTAATAATTCATATCCCTAAAACAGCGCTCATAATTTCGGAAGTTGTCATGCTCCTAACAAGTCTTGCTCATTATAAGTAAAGTAAGTAAGTTTATTTATACATTGTGTAGTCAGAATCATACAAATAACAAACAAACATGAGCTCTTAAGAGCTCTTAACCCGACTTGACATTTTAAAAACAAACAATTAAAACAATGAGTCATGCATATAAATATTACATAGACAAACATACACCTCATTACACATACGTGTCAAAGCACACACAAAAAACAACATCTAAAGCAAAGCAGCACTAAGTATATAAAGCACTACTGATAAAAAGCATAGGTATAAAGCAAAAGCAACGTAAAAATTAAAAGCTAGAAATAAACTGCAAAATAATTAAAAAGTAAAAGAAAAAAAGGGAGGCAGTTATGGGACAGCAAGGCTTCAGTTGTTGTCTACAAGAACCACATGAACATTTTTCTGAGAAACACCAAGAAGAAATAAAATTTTAAAAGGTTCCAAATGATGATAACATCCTAGCCTCATTTGGTAATGAGTTCCATAGCCTTGTGATATCATATTTTGACTGCACAGTGGTATGCCTAAGTTTGAAATTGGTGAATTATTCAGTGCAAGGTGTCAG
The DNA here is from genome assembly GCA_002080025.1 of Modiolus philippinarum. Classification (NCBI taxonomy): domain Eukaryota; kingdom Metazoa; phylum Mollusca; class Bivalvia; order Mytilida; family Modiolidae; genus Modiolus; species Modiolus philippinarum. Next base: position 119,949 of record MJUU01004163.1, read on the forward strand.
CAGGGTATAGAATTTTGTGAACATTTTGTAGAAACATAATTGTATTATTGTTAAAAATATATAATAAAATTTTAGGGTCACCATGCATTTAAACGCAAAAAAAATGAAATTAAAAATTGAAGGATTTTACCAAAGAAATGATGGGAAAAATGTGTATGAAAGGATAGCTTTAATAATCTATTATAGAGTTTGTTCATACTTTTACCTGTTTTGACATCATTATATAGTTTACATATAAAAAATGAAAATTAGGGGTCACCATTAACGTTGAAATGATAAGAGAGATAAATTGCAAAAAGTTAATTTCTTTATAGTGATATCAATAGGATAATAATAATAATAATATTTATTACATACTTAGAAAAGATATGTTCTGTTTTGCATATGTAATATAGCTGGAAGTTAACAGACCATAACAACATACCCAGTCTGATATGGCCATATCAGACTGCCTCGTTCTGAAAAAAGCCATATACATATGGCTATTTCGGCCCGGGTATAATAATAACTCCTAACTGGAAGTATATAATAAACAGCTTTTCCATATTAGCATGGTTATCGTCCCTCGACCCATATCAACCCTCGACTGGCGCCTCGGGCTGATATGGGAGTCTCGGGATGATAACCTTGCTGATATGGAAAAGGCCATGTATTAATCTCTATTTATTCAGCCAAGTGCATACAGTCATATCATGTACACATAAATCAATATATAAAACAATGTTAAGCAATGAATAGTTTCAAAGGTATATATATATATTGTAATATTGAACACATAGGATAACCAATAAAGTAAAAAAAAAGACTTATTTCCAATGGGGTCCTTGTTAATAATAACAAAAAAAAATAGAAGTCGACTCATATGTCCTATAAGCAAATATAGATAAACCTAAATGAACAAGTATTAAACAAAAATGGTGGAATAATACCACTGAGACACCTTAGATCACCTATAAACTTCAACACATACGAACACTTTCAGCTCTTATAGAGCTTTGATTTTGGATGGAATTCATTTGATTTGTCAATGGTTTTGTGTATTTATTGTGTAAAACAGAGCAAGGGAGATAAATGTCGACGAGAAGTCATTTGCATAATTTGCATATTTGTTTGAAGTTCCTGTGAGACAATGCACAGCCGTTATGAAACATAATTTATTACAAGAAGTCAGTCCTAGGTCCATGGATCATGGTGGATTTCTATAAAAAGTCTCCAAATTATGTAATCAGGAAGATTCTACAAAGATCGATTGCTGACCTACCAGCCGCCATTTTGTTTACAAACTGGCTTTACCCTAAGTTATTTTTAGCACATGATGAAAATTGTAACTACACGATCCAATAAAGGGATGATTAAACACTGATGAGAGGAAGTAAAAAACACAAAACAGAGGAAAATAAGTTTATTCAGATACGTTACAGTTTTATTTATTTTTTAATACATTGTTTAATTTCCAACAGTCAGCTGGCAATACACAGTTTGACCCGATTACGATGGTGACATAATCTGTCAAATTTACAATGATTCTACAATGAAAACAATAGATTTTAACTACAAAATGTCTAAAAATGATGTTCTAGGATATAAAGTTTCTACATGGTGACATGCCCTTGAACATTTCAACCTCTTCTTGCCAACAGAATGATTCCCATTACCGAAAATGGGTTTACCGGACAATCGAATACTCCGGCAAATAGAATATTTTTTTCTGACAATTCTTGTATCCGATTAGGTGGAGTCTACTTAATAAAAAAAGGTTGCAAAATAAGCCCCCCCCCAAATGAAAAACAATAATAGAAATAAAATGTGATGTTCAGTTCTTAACTTCTTACATGTTATAGTTGATATATATATTTTCAGAGATTGAGTTCAAGTACACAAATAGAAATGGAGTCCAAGCCAACCAGAGAAAGTTCTTTACAGGCCACAAAGAAAGACACCAAGGACTTGTCATCAAAACAAAAAATTACTACAAAGGTTCTTTCGTAGTTGCCATCTTCGTTAAAAATATTCAAACTTAAGACTACTATTGAGCCATTTTTGTTTGACTATATAAATGTGATACATAATTTCTGGAATGAAAATCAAATCTTGTTATTATATAAGAAGAAATTGTGAAATTTTTGAAAAGCAAAATGTATATTTTAATAGATAATAACAGTAATATTTTTCACAATCTGACTGCATCAATTGAAATTTTGATGGTCACAAATTGATTTTAATGACAACATGTCAGTGTTGCCTAGAAATGAAGTGTAGGTAATTATATATAATATAATGGGCTCTGAAATCTGACTGCTTCTCAGATTTAATTAACTGCTTTGTCAGCAATATTGGGAAGAAAAAAGATTGAAAAATGTTCATCATACCTGCCAACTTTGACAATTTAGGCTTATTTCTGACAATTTTGATGTTCCTTTACAATTTCATGATCATGAAACGAAAATTTGGGTAAAAAAACAAGATTTTGGCTGTTGAAAAAAGGAGTATAGCCAGATTCTCAATAATTAGCCAATCAAAATCAGGTTTACTGTGTGATCTTGCAGAAATCAAATGATAAACAGCTGATAGAAGCTGGAATGTAAACAATTATTGTTTTTAAGGCCTGGGCAATGTAATTAAAGTTAAGAATGGACTACCACCAATCCATTTCCAATATGATAGTTCACAGTCCTGGAGTTATGAATCATAGTTTACAATCTGTTTAACAAGCTTATGGCACTGTGGGCCACATATTGAGAAAAGACAAGTTCCTTGGATGGCTAGGCGGGTGACTAGGTTGATGCAAAACACTTGACCCTTCCTGCAGAGTTGCAACATTGAATACAGTGGCCTCAACAACTTCAAGAAATATACTAGCAGTGCAATGCCTAAAGGTTACTCAAACCCCAGAATACCATTCTTATGACTGAATCAGTCAGGGCGATAAATATTGGCGATTGTAATGATTTTAAGAATAATTTAATAGAAGATATGCAATAAATGTTCATCAGACAAATAATAAAGAATCAAGCCTCCTGCAATCTACAAATACTTGTATTTGACCAAAACAAAGCATCATTACTGAAAGTAAAAGCATAATACAAAAAAACTTCACAAAATCTCACACGGCTAAAAACTGAGATTATGAGTAAAAACCCCATGGAGAGTTTGCAGGCATGGTTCATGGTCAAAAGTTCTCAAAAGTCGATATTCCGTTTAAATGAATCTTTGTCACACAGTTCACACACACGAATTTGCAACTCAGCCTTTGTAATCTCGTGCTATTTTGATGATAAATCTTTGCCCACTTTGCTCAAGTTAGAAGTGATAGTGACAGTGATTGTACAGTTAAACTAAATATCTTAACCAGTTAGCACACCCAGTAGTTTAGCTTAAGTAGCCACAATGAAATTTGCTGTGACTTTTCTTCAAATTTCTTTTTAAGTAAATGTTAAAGGACGACATGGCATACACCAATGGAAAGCTAATTTTTTGCCGCTCCATGTAATGTTAAAAAAATGGATAACAGGAAACACCTACACTGGCTGAAAATTATAATTACATGCAACAATTTGCAAGGAAACTACACAAGAAAAACATGTATAAGACAAAAAACAAACGTAGACACAATAGGAACTTGGGACAGCCGGACTTGGTACCGGCATCTAGCAAAAGCCAGTGGTAGGGTTAAACCGGTTTATGGGTACCCAAACCTCCCCTTTATCTGTCCCGTTTCCCTATAGTATAAAAACATACGAATAAAACTCAATACAGGTAGACTATTAACTCCATGACCACAATCTTGAAACGAGAGAAAAAGACAATACGTAATTTTGAATGATGGGTCAAGGAGTACTCGCCGTTAATCTGCCGGCTAGCTCAAGGAGCCTAGTCTGTTGGTAGAACACTGTCGCACTATGGAAGAAAAATCAAACTCATATATTCCCGAAGGGTTTGGTCAAGAATCATCATAAATTTCAGTAGACATCCGCAGTATCAGTGAGAGGCCAGTATGTGTGCAAAATTTTCAGGTCACTAGGTCTCAAAGCTGATTTAACGGATGCAAGCAGAATATCTTGCCGATATCCCTATTACATAAAGAATGTGTAAGTTACGTGCCAGCTTTCCTGGATTTTTAATCAGTTTCTGGCATTTTTTTAACAACATTTCCGTAAAATTGAGGACTAGAAATGCCCATAGTAATAAGCTGTTTACCAGTAACGCCATATTTAGATATCACATGTTCATATCTATTACAAAACTTCTTAAATGTATTCAACAACTTATGAAATCTGTAACCCTGTTGTAAAAGTTTGGCAGTGATAGTACAGTTACGTTCATTGAAATCATCAAGAGTAGAACAAACTCGTGCGAATCGTACCAGTTGAGAAATATACACCCCATAGGATGGAGCAAGGGGAATGTCGCCGTCAAGAAAAGGGAAATTAGTAATAGTGAAATCAAAATCATCAAAATCATGCATTACCATAATTTTACAACAAAGGGTTAAAAAGTTTTCCATTACCCTTCTATGTTATTTTAAAAGAAAATTTGAGTAGAAAATAGAGGGAGTATACCTGATTAACTGAGCACCTGTATTCATTGTTATAATGCCCTGGGGTCTATTGATTAACCAAAACATGTGGGTCGGGAGTTAATCTCGATTGCGAATCAAAACATTAATTATGTAATTACTTGACAAAGTGTCAACAAAAACTTTTTCCTGTAAACAAATTTATTTTGATAAAAGTAAATGGTAACTGGATATTGGTTCTGCAAAAAATATTCTCAGATTTACCTAAACATTTCTATGTAAATTAGTGATCAAATTAAAATTCTGTTTGTTCATTGGCCATTTGGATAAATAATAAACAAGCACCCTATATGCAAATAAGTAATACATCAGCAATCCATTTGGTGTCTTTTCATTGGTTTGTAGGTTGGCATAAATCATTCATCAATCACTCCCACATCAAATTTCTTTAAATTTGAGTGAAATTAACATGAAGGTCTGTGGAAAATATTTTTATTTTAACTTTTATTCTTTCCGTAAATATACCAAGAGTAGCGGCAAAAAATTAGAAAATAATACATATATGTTTTATTGGGGTCTTATTTAAAACAAAATAGCTACAGCGATTTAAGCTGTGGCAAATTTCGTTGTGAGTACTTTAGTTACATCAGAGACATTTAGATACAGTGACAGGAAACTCTTGAGTTAACCTGTAAAGAAAAAGGTAATAAGACATATGTGCCAGATATTCAATGATTGAATGAGTTGTTAATTTGAATTACTAGCTCCTGCAATTTTGATTAAAACTGAGCAGAAATTTCAGCAACAAGTTCTATTAAGGCCACGATATAAAAAAAATCCCCTAGAGATTTTCACCTCTGCCCGACCTGACTTTTAACCCCCACCCCCTTAGACTTGTAAGGTGAATTTGAAAGGGTTTATATCAATACCAAGCTTTTTGCCTGACCTTAACATCATAACACTGTTCCCGTATGGATCAATTTGACAAAAATCATGAAGAGTTTGAATGTAGTACAGCATTATGGGGGCAAGAATACATTTTTGATGGTAACAACTTTAATTAGTTGCTAATCTCAGAAATTTAAATGTCTCTGGTTACAGTAATACATGTAGGTAATGATGATATTTCTTTTACAACAGATAGTTGCAGAAAATGTAGATCTGTTGGTCGCTAGTGAGAACTTTGAGAGGACAATTGCCAATTTTGATCAGAACTTTTCACGGTTGTTACTGGAATTGTTAGAGAAGATAATGGACTATAGCTGTAACAGTGGGGAGCCCAAATTATATAATATTTTATATAGGTAATTATAGAGACCTATAACAGTGGAATTTATAGTTTTTGAGGTTCCAAAAATTCTTGAAAGTCATGATATTTGAATAATGAAACCCAAGTCAATAATACGAAATGCAATGAAATTTGCTGTAAAGTCATGGAATTTCCTGTTATTAGCAGTATATCAAATTTATGGCTAAAATTCCATGAAAAACATTGGCAAACGAATACCAAAGTAAAAATGATGAAAGTAGGAATTCCAAAATCACGACAATTCATATCCAACACGAATTGAGACAGCATGACAAAGACAAAACAGATGAACAAAAATGAACAATCAGGAAAATAATGTTTCCACAAACTACAATTAAAGAAAGTGTCCTTGAATTATTTGATTCTAATTATAACAAATGCAGTTGTTATATAATAATTTTAATTATGGTTTCAAGAGGAAGAACATTCTAAGAAAAAAGAACAAACGGGCAATGATGAATTTTGAACTAGACCTTTTCAGCAATTTAATATTTTCCAAGTTTTCTACAAATTTCTTTGAGAAAAAAAAAAAACAAATTCCTTTTCAGCCAAGTCATAATGAAATATTTCTTCAGTATTGATAGTAAAATTGACATTACTATACTGTATATAATGAAAGTTGAAATAACTTTCTAATTTACAGTGGTTAATGAACTTATCTTTATTGCAGTGCTATACTGGTTTCCTCTGCTTGTTGACTATATCCCGAGCCCAGTCTTAAGTACATCAGTACAAGCGTTAAAAAATTATTTTTTTTACTTTATCTAAAGTTAAGAAATTTGATAAAAGTAAGTGCTATCTCCCCCATAAATTCTGTCCTTTTCTAGTTTTGGCATTACTTTTTGACCTTTATTATTTTAATACCCTGCCCTTTGAAGCTGAACTCTGCTATTGGTTTGGTGTTGCGGGCGGGCAGGCGGTTGTCAAATTTTGGTTTCCGGATGATAACTCAAAAAGTTTATATCCAATTGAAATGAAACTTAGATATATTGTTTGATAACAGAAGGAGAGGAACCCTAATGATTTTGGAGAAAGTAGGTCAAAGGTCAAGGTCACACTGACTGAAAATACATTGTAGACTGAAAATTTCAGAAAAATTTGGTTTCCGGACGATAACTCAAAAAGTTTACATCCAATTGAAATGAAACTTGGATATGTTGTTGGATAGTATAAGGGGAGGAACCCTATTGATTTTGGAGAAAGTAGGTTAAAGGTCAAGGTCACACTGACAGAAAATAGACTGAAAATTTCAGAAAAATTTGGTTTCAGGATGATAACTCAAAAAGTTTACGTCCAATTGAAATGAAACCTGGATATATTGTTGGGTACCAGTATGGGAGGAATCCTACTGATTTTGGAGAAAGTAGGTCAAAGGTCAAGGTGACGGTGACCGAATATAGACTGAAAAATTTCAGAAAAATTCTGGATGATAACTCAAAAAGTTTACATCCTATTGAAATAAAACTTGGATATATTGTTGGGTACTAGAAGACGTGGTGGGACATCATGTAATGCATTATTACTATTTTAATACGACCGCAAAAATTTTGCGGTCGTATTATGTTATGGCGCAGGCATCGGCGTCTGTGGCCAGCATAACTTTGTTTCTAGTGGACGGATCATCTTCAAATTTCAGTATGTGGTTTCTTGGCATAATGGCTATCCCGGGTTTTAATTTTGGGTTTATGGCCCCACCTGTTTCAGAAAAAGGGGCCAAAAAGGGGTAAAATTGGGTATTTTTGTGTCTGTGGCCAGCATAACTTTGTTTCCAGTGAACAGATCATTTTCAAATTTTAGTATGATGTTTCTTGGCACATGCTTTAGCCCGGGCTATAATTTTAAGTTCCTGGCCCTGTCCGTTTTAGAAAAAGGGGCCAAAAGGGTTAAATTGGTTGTTTTCACATATTTGACTGTAGATTCTTTATTATTTATCGCATTTTGATGGGGTTTCTTTCAGTAAACTCCTTAGAAAATTTCCAATCTGGAGTATGCAACGGATTTCACGTGGCATGTACCATTCATGAGATAAATGGGACCCAAAAGGGGCGAATTTCAAAAATTTAATTTTTTTATTTTTAGTCCGATTTTGATGCAATTTTTTCTAAAGGATTCCTAATGAAAAATTATCGTAGTGCCCTACTATTAGATTTTTGGTAACTTGTTTCCTTACCCAGCTATGAGGGGCCGAAGGGGGCCAAAATCGTAAATTTACAGATAACCAAAAAATTTTATTTTTCATCGGATTTCGATGGGATTTTTTTCTTTGGATTCCTCATGATGTAAGCTTTCAGTACTATGTTAACCGATTCGGCGTAGCTCTTACCGTTTCCGAGATATGAGGTGCTGAAGGGGCCAAAATTGTAAATTTACAGATATTCTAAAATTTTTATTTTTTGTCGGATGTCGATGGGATTTTTTTCTTTGGATTCCTCTTGATGTAAGCTTTCAGCAGTATGTCAACATATTTGGCGTATCTGTTACCGTTTCGGAGCTATGAGGGGCTGAAAGGGGCCAAAATTGTAAAGTTACAGATAACCTAAAATTTTTATTTTTCATCGAATTTCGATGGGACTTTATTCCTTGATTCCTCTTTATGTAAGCTTTCAGTTATATGTCAGCGGATTTGGCGTAGCTCTTACCGTTTCCGAGCTATGAGGGTCTGAAGGGGGCCAAAATCGTAAATTTACAGATAACCTAAAAAATTTATTTTTCGTCGGATTTCGATGGGATTTTATTCTTTGGATTCTACTTGATGGAAGCTTTCAGTAGTATTTCAATGGATTTGACATAGCTCTTGCCGTTCCCGAGCTATGAGGGGCTGAAGGGGGCCAAAATCTTAATTTACAGATTACCTTAAATTTTTATTTTTCATCGCATTTCGATGGGATTTTTTCTTTTGATTCCTCTTGATATAAGCTTTCAGCATCATGTCAATGGATTAGGCGTAGCTCTTACGGTTTCTGAGCTATAGAGGTTCAAAGAGGAATCATAAGGAGTCATAAGAGCTAATTTTTTTTATTCCTAGTTTGTGTCCAGCTAATTACTTGGTCAATCTCCTTATTGCGTCC
>MJUU01004164.1:0-92519 GCA_002080025.1 Modiolus philippinarum
TGCTGACATATCTCTTTGAGTAGCGTGAATAGTCTGATGTAGGTGGCTTTGTCCCTCTTGGGTAGAAGTGCGTAAACTAAAGGAAACATCGCTGTTGCGACGAAGGCGTGAATGGTGAAGATCCTGTCAAACATTGGTGGTGCTGTGTAAATGTCCCATCACAGTATATTCTGTCTGCGTTGCTGAGATGAGCGATGTTGTCTTCATATCAATTTACACTTTGTGCTTTATTTTTATATATCATGAATTAAAAATACCTCCAATTGCTGCCTGGTTTGGTAGATGATTGTGTGCTTGGCCAAACTTTCTAATGATATTTTAAGATTTTTGAAATGGAATAATATGAAATGCTTTATAATCAATTTTTAGAATATTTACAATTAATTTTAAATGATAGTAGATTTTCTTGTTTAAGAATAAAAATCAATTATTTTTTTTTAAATTGACCATAATTTAGTTATAATTTTAATTTCAATCATTTTTTGGGGAATAAATATACTTTCAAAATAAAAATATTTTAGATTTTATGCACGAAATATGCAAGATAAATGTAACAAAATCTTTGAAAGTATACAAAAAGTGTATTCTTAATGATGTTTATTCATTAATCAAAACATGCCAAAATTAATAATTATGTTTTTACAATTTACAAATTGTAAATTCCCATTTCGCCTTAGTACTTTTTTTACCTTTTTTACCTGAAATTCACAGGTAAGGCGAAATGGGAACACACCCGTCTCACTAGTATTTGAGTGGATCGTTTCCGCCTTCACTTACACGAGAGTTCCTGTTTCGAAAGTCCCGTATTAGAATTCTACCTGTAAGCAGGAAATGGCCTTATAAATCAGCAGTTTTATTACCACAATAAAACACTTGTCTGGTAGAAATTTTAAATGTATACCAATAAGAAATGTTCAGAAAGGCAGCTGATGCAATGTATTTTAGGGATTCTGTCTTAAATTATATACCTACATTTAATCTGTGACTCAAAGATACACATTTCATAGGTGGCCCATTTTTTAATATAAAAAATGTAATGAATTTTTAATATTAGAAATGGATTTTTTTAAAATAAATAAGTATGTTAGAAAACTAGACAATTTTTTTATTATTTAAAATTTGAACCAGCGAAAGAAGAAACTAAATCGGCGTGACAAGAATAAAAAAAAACAGTTAAATGAATAGTGTTAGTGAAAAAGAAACCAGGGGTCGATGCATATATACCGGTATGTAGTTTTCAAATATTTATTTTCACTGGCAGCAAGATGAAATTATCTATTTACTCCTTGACACATCTTTAATAATTACGTTTTGTCTTATTCTTTCTTTTTCAAGATTGTGGTCCTAGAGTTAGCGGTCTACCTGTATTTTAATTTTTTTCTAGGACAAATCTAAATTATATTTTATTGTTGCAAATTCCCGTTTTCTGCTGACGCATTTGCGGCTAAAAAATTTCGATTTATACCTTTTCTCCTAATTTTTTGTTCGAACATTTCTAATAAGCTTAAATTATGAACATTGCAAATACACTATTTTATGGCTTTATGCTTTTCACAAATTGTGATAATTTAATTCGGCACGATTGACAAATGTTGCAACCGAATCTTAAAAATCAATTTTAGAAGGTTACGTACAAAAAGCAAATCTCACGCAAATCTACGGACAAAAAGAAAAAGTCGCGGACAAAAAGGAAAATTTGCGGACAAAAAGCAAAGCGGACAAAAAGTGACGGACGAAAAGCAAAAGTTGCGGACAAAAAGCAAAAATTGCGGACAAAAAGCAAATCGGACAGAAAGCGACGGACAAAATGCAAAAGTTGCGGACAAAAAGCGCCATTTTGCGGACAAAAAGGAACGGCGGACAAAAAGCAACATGCGGACAAAAAGCACTGTATCAAACGTCCGCTTCAACCAAGGATGGGCAAAACTTAGACAGGCATAGTTTTTCAAACAATGTCAAAGAAAGAGGGTGAATGAATTTTAACTCATAGTAAGACAAACAAAATCTTAGAATCCGGATTTCACACTTCTGTATTTTGTTGTTCCAAATACTTATAAGCACAGAAACTGGAAGTACTTATGTGAGTAAATTAAATCAATGTAGTACCCCATATTACAACCTTTCAATCCATTGCCTACGAAATTTTATGAGCGTACTGTTCTGTTCAGTATGAATTATAATACTATCTTTCAACTTTTATTAATTATAATACTTAACAGGATATTTATCTTTTAGATCGGCCTTGGTGCAATATTTATCATTGACGATGGCAAAACGGGAGCCTTCAGGGATGGAAGAGTTCGGAAGGAATATCAAGGAAGGGGAATAGTGGTTCAAATTCATTCTGAAATACTTCGTCATTATCCAAACATTAGATATATTGTATAAAACGAACCAGCCTTAATGATGTCATAAAAAGAGGGGAAGCGGAAGTCATTGCAACAAGGGTAAGTCTTTTGATACCAGTAATGAATAATAAAAAACCGAAATTACTGTGAATTTTGATTCTGCATATGCGCATTTCGACAACTCATGTCTCTTCAGTGCAGATAAAATCGAAACGTTTGGAAGACCATAAAGTCAAAATTGTTTAAAAACTGATAGAGAACAAATTACCAAATATGATCTAAATAGATTGTTTCTAGTTTAATTCAAAGTATATATTTAAATGTAAACTATTTGATCACAACCAACATGAGATAACAGTCTGAGCTTTTCAAAGACGAGAAAATGTCAGATATTTCAAAAATGTATCCTGATCTGCTCCATATGCTGAACCCCGGCAAACAAGAAGTAGACAGTATGCTATTTTGTCAAAACCTTTCAAAAAAATCTGTCTGGAATATGATAATAATTTTTATTTCAAATACTTGTGGCCGTGTTATATATGGTATGAGGTCTTACATTGTTTTTTTCTGAAGGACACATTCAGACAACAAAAAGAGCGTTTGTTCTTTTGGCTAACTTCTTTTGTATTCATTTTGATTTTGTCTTGTTTGAATTTTACTCATCACCCTTAGTGCAATATGCCCTTTGCGCAGAATACAACATTATAAAAAATCCAAATGAGTGACGTATGCTTTGTATTTGTCTGCAAATGTGCTGTGTTAATCTCGTTGGACAATGGCTTAAGTGCATTCACTATCAAAGTATAATATTCGTTATATTTTAATGCATTTAGACAAATTCAATTAAATTTATATTACACTTTAATTCATTGTTTTGTACTTTATCTACAGAAACGCTAATATCATAAGTGAAAATGTATCAAATCAGCAAGCTTTCAAACTGTGATTTGGTCTGAAGTGCACCGAAGAGACATAAATTATCGTCCAAAAATAGCATTACTGTAATTTCGCTTAATAGTCAACAATGACCATGATATGACGAAAAAAAAAAGTCACATAAAATAATAACAAAGAACTTTTTTTCTGGCAATAAAAATTGTGTAAAATATTTTTCAGAAGTGTGCCTTTTATTCTGGATCCCCAAAGAACATTTTAACTCTTTCTGTGTGTAAGATTGCGTCACAAGCTAGAGTTTTACAGGATACAGGTCTGAAACAAATGCTCAGGGAGAGAAATTTTTATCGAAGTATATTTGATGTTGATCGATTGATCGTAGATTCAGTTCCATACCGTATTTTGGATCAAACGTCTCAGCGATTTTGACGGAGAGGACACGTGTAGAAGTAACATTGTCAGAAAATAAAGAACGAACACTCTTAACATTTGGTAGTTATTTTCGACAGCCTATTGGAGAATTGTACTGCAAAATAGATGTGTATGGTTGTGTTGGACACAGTCTGCACAGTCATGTGTTACGGCACATTAAAATGGCGATGGAAATAGTAAAAAATTGTAGATAATTGCATTATTGAAATTTTTCGATCTAGTGCAGATAAAGATACAATTGACATGTCTATAAAGGAACTTGAATTGACTTCAACTGGATCAATTGACATGTCTATAAAGGAACTTGAATTGACTTCAACTGGATCTAAACGTACTGAACTTGTATGTATTGAACAAATCAATCAATTTGCAAGTAAACTTTGATTGTGAAGTATAGTAAACTCAATTTGAACAATAATGTAGAAAGATTTAATAAATAATATGCACAATGCAGTAAATATTTCTTTTTTTTAATATAAGTAATTTGATATAATGAATATTCATACAGTTTAAGATTTATCATTTTTCAATCCGCTGCTTTCATGTTGGAATGTTCCCTGGCAGACTTTAGCATATTATTGTAATTTTCAGCCATTGTAGATGTTTCCTGTTTACCCTTTTATTACATTATGACAATACCACTTGGTCGATTCCTCTGCCCCTTGGACTAATAGCCCAATCAACACAAATTTGTGTGTTCTGTTAGACTGTAACAATCATCTAATACAAAAGTGAGTATAGGCAAAGGATACTTTTGAACCATGTTTGATTGGCCTATTTTGTTAAACATCACACTGATTCACACAAAAAGTATACAGAGGAGGATGTCATTGCAATGCTGGAATTCTTGATTGATAACATATTTGTAGACTTTGGAGGACAAGTTTTCCAGCAGACGATNGCCTCTTTTAGCAGATTTGTTTCTTTATTCGTATGAAGCCAGGTTCATACAAGGTCTAGTTAAGAAAAAAGACAACAAGCTAGCCAAATCCTTTAATTTCAGTTTCCGTTATATAGATGATGTTCTTTCATTGAACAATCCTCAATTTAAGGATAACCTTCATCTTATATACCCAAATGAACTCGAAATTAAAGAGAGCACTGATACACCATTATTAGAATCATACCTGGACCTATACCTCTACATTGACAACTCTGGACGTCTGAAAACAAAACTTTACGACAAGCGTGATGATTTCGACTTTCCAATAGTGAACTTCCCATTTTTGAGCAGTAATATTCAAAAATTTTCCGGCATATGGCGTGTACATTTCACAACTCATTCGCTATTGCCGTGCCTGTAGATTGTACAGCGATTTTGTCAACAGAGCGAAATTACTGTCTCAAAAACTTATACATCAAGGGTATGTTCGGTCACTGTTGCAATTGTCACTTCAGAGGTTTTACGGTCGTCACCACGATTTGACAGACCATGACAATGTTTCTGTTTCACAAATGGGAACATATGTCTTTGGGTAGATCCAGAGTTTGTTGCCGACTGTGACAAAATCGGACTTTTCACCGGCAATGTGACGGGTGCCACGTGTGGAGCAGATCATGCTTACCCTTCCGGAGCACCTGATGATACGTCAGTTTTTATAGGGGTTCACACTGCTAGTGCTATAGTTTTGTGGAGTTTTTGTTCATTTTTGTTTGTTTGTTATGTCCTTGTCATACTGTCTCGATTCGTGTTGCTGTGAATTGCCGTGATTTTGGATTTATGATTTTAGAATTTCCCCTTTCCTCGTTCTTGCTTCGGTATTCGTTTGCCGATGTATTATGATTCCAAAACAAGTTATGGAACGTAAATTAATTTTTTTCTTTCAAAATTAAAATTTTTCATTGCACTACCTTTTAGTGCAGTATAAAACTATTTTTATTACTAGTATATCTCATATATTCTCAAGTCATAGAATAATAATATCTCCCTCTTGCATAGCTTCGTCCTTGGTTAATTTTGGCTTTCCTATTTAGATCCTGTTTGTAATTTGTTCTCTATCATATATCGGTTAATGGATTTCAAAAGTTTTGATTTGATCTGTACTGAAGAGACATCCGTTGTCTAAATGCGCATATGCAGAAACTAAATTAACAGTAACTGCGGTATTTCGTTATTTGTTACCACTGGGCTGATGCCACCTCTAGTGGACTGTTAGTCTCCGAGGCTATCAACCATCCCATTAGCCAGTTCTTCGATGCTTGCCCGAAAACCGACTTTATTTGAAAAGCTGCAATAACTTATTTAAAACCTGAGGAGTATCTCCCTCTTGTATAGCTCTGTCCTTCCCTATCAGCTTTTACACATATTTCGGTTCATGGATTTCCAAATGTTTTGATTTGATTTGCGCTGAGGAGACATCATTTGTCGAAATGCCCATATTAATAGACATTTTTACTATTCATCGTCGAAACCGAAACCGAATCCGAAACCGAGATCGAAACCATATACAGAATGATTGTACTTTGTTTTTCATTATCGCAGCGTTAAGCCTTCTTTTTTAAATCTTTGCGGTAGATTTATTTATAAATATAATGTAATAGAAGCGTATTTCAAAATAAATATGTTCCAATAACATAAACTCGTTCTTAAATTTTGATTAAAAATTTGCATTTTGGAAGTAATCACGAAAAAAAAAATCATACATGATTTGATGTTTGGCAAATAGTTATATTTATATCTTTCTGTCATGTATTTGTAGAGACTTTGTCTCATATGCATTTACTCTATATCCTTTCATTATTTATTCTACGTGCAACTTGTTTCATTATTGAAGCGGATGTTGAAGGCATCATAATGACTCAATCCAAGTGAAGAATGGCAAAACATTTTTTTTAATGCCTCATACTTCAAAAGACTGATTATTAATTAAACATTCTTTAGCTAAGATAGCAAATAAGAATGTTTTCTGACTTTTATGTTGCTCTAAATATTTCGCGTACTCTGTTTGCATTTCTTTTGTGCTTTGTAAACGTGAGTGATAGACTAAATGGTTCGTACATGAGAGCAGATGAAGATAAGAAATTCCTTCATGATATGAACTGAATATAAAATTTTAAAAATAAAACGAATGTTATGGTGTTCTTGATAGACATCAAAATCGAAGAAAATAAGAAAGCCTATCGTATATATTGGTGCCGTTTAAGACTTTGATTTTAAACGGGTAATAAATTTAACAAATCTCTGGAGAAAAGTTTTTTCATAGTAAAATTTAACTTGATCTATATTTCATTTTTTCAATAATTGTATTTCGTCATATTTTTTGAAGAAGTTTTATGTACTGCAATATGGAAATTACATGAGTTTAAGTATGAGTTATTTCTAAAAAGAAGGATTTTTATTTTGCAGCTTAAGCTCACCCTTTAAAAATGACCAAAACAAATCAATTTGTATGTTGCGATATGCAAAAGTTATGAATTTAAGCAAAAATAAGATATTAAAAGTTTTTCTTTTTAAACTTTTTAATGCTTAAATTCATGAAATTTGTATTTCACTATATATATAACTTCTTCGAAAGGATATATGAAACTAACTTCAAACGACTCATTTATTTGGGTTATTTTTAAAGCTTGAGTTGAAATCACAGGCTTAAATTTTACTTTTGATACTTATTTATACTAGACTTCAGGAAATTACAGACTTAAAATTTACTTTTTTGAAACCAAAGACTCAAAAGCTATTTTTCGTGCTTTATCAATGCTAGAATTCAGGAAATGTCTATATCGCAACATAAAAAATAATTAGGATATGATTAAATGAAAATTTTCAAATAATTTGTTTTGGCCATTTCTAAAGATTGATCGTAAAATGCAGACTTAAAGTTTTTTTTTCTTTTAGACATTATTTATGCTAAAATTCATGAAATCTATATATCGCAACAAGTATAACTTCTTCGAAAGGATATGATAAAATAAAATTTTCTGAGTAAAAATATACTAAAAATTTTACTTTTCAAATATTGTTAATGCTTAAGTTAATAAAATGTGTATATTCCAACAAATGGAATTTCACCAGAAAGATATGACGAAATAAGATATTCCAAAAAAGCTGAATTGTTTTGGTAATTTTTAAGATTAAGTTTGAACAGCAGACAAAAGATCTTGACTTATCGTACCTTACCTATAATAAAATTCATTATATTTGTATATAGCAACATATAAAACTCTTTCAAAAGGATATGATGAACCAAAATGAAATAAATTAATAATAAAAATAAACGAATAAAATTGAATAAGACTGCAGACTAAAAATCTAACTATAAAAAAGCTTTTTCACCGGTTTGTTAATTTAAAGAACTATTTCAAATATTAATCAAAAACCGGCGAAATTTAAATCTGTAAAAGTGAACTTAGACAGTCGAGATCGAATCCTTAAATGACCGGTCGCATCTACAAGCTTCAGTCTATTCGATCATAATTACATGTAGTAAACCAAATTTAAAAGAAAAAGTAATAAACGATTCTAATGTGTTTAATTAAATTCTAAATAGCGGTTTCCGTTTCTGATTGGATGAAATTTAAATGCTTAATTGCGATTACCGTTTTTGACGTGTCATTGGCTAAAACTATATATAATTTGCGTTTTCGATTAAAACTCAATACCGATTCCAATCGGAAACTGCCTGGTTCAGATTGGTTTTGATCGAAACTTGCAGTTTTTTTGTGCGAAATACCTGATTTTTGCATGGGAACCTTAGTTTTCTGCCGAAATACTTAGCAATCCGCACCTTTGTGAGTATTGCGTGACATACATTTATCCCATGAACGTTACATGCGACATAAATTTCGTTGCATACTCCAGAAATACTTAAATTTTGTAACGATTCTTTACTAGAACTAAAGTTATGCTCAGAGGCAAAAAAACCCATTTAACAGGTTTTGAACCTTTCATCTTAAAAGGAGTAGGCAATGGACCCAGAATTGGAATCCCAGTTAACGTATGTGCCAAAAAACATCACACTTAAATTTGATAATGATACGTTTACTAGAACCAAAGGCATACTATCCAAAGACGCCGACCCAGACAACAACGCCTGAGCAATAGCTTTTGCGTCGTATACTAGTATAACGTAAAAAGTATAAAAGGACTAAAAAGGATCAACAACAGAAATTGTGTAACAAAACAAATAGACAATTTGCATTTTATTTATTTTTTTTTCCCAATAATAAATCTTTTTATTTGAAAAGCTGTTACATTAACCATACTGTTACAGCTTTAACAGCATGGTACCCTGTATATTGTTATTACTCGAAATGAACAGGGTTGCATGTACGAGTATTAACTAAAAATCTTAGTGTTAGTATATTATTTACATTGTATAATTTTCCATTTACATGTATTACCTTTTGACTCAAGTCATACATATATAAAGACAATGATTAACGATCTGTTTGAACTATTGAGTGAGGTAAAACGTGCTGTCTACATCAGTGAGCACGTGGTTAAAATTTCATTTTATGGATGTTAAATTAATACACTATTTAATTTTGGTAAGTAGATTTTCTTTCGCAATATTATATACTTTGTATAATCAATAAAAATGTAACATGTCGTGGGGTTCAAAATAGTTACACTATTAACGATCATGTGTATACCACATAATTGTACAGATTTAAGATGTCTAATTACAAAACGCTTTTAAAAACTTTTAACAGATTACTTTTATTGATATTTATTACATTTATATATGTATCAAATTCAGTTTTAAACATGGGTTGCAGATTTACAGATTTTCTTCTTTGCTCTGATACATAAAAATGCTTATAGATTGTGAAACCTATAATCGTAAAAATTATGTTTAAATTCCAGTATTCCTTTTGGTTTATTTTGTAACCAAATATTATATCTTTTAAAGTTACTTTTTTATTGAAGTTAATTTTCGAGAGCTTTACTTGTATATATTCCCAGAAAGTTTTAATTAGAATGCACTCGATGTAGAAGTGCTGGTAGGTATCAATACATCCACAACATGCACAGTTTGGCGAGGATGTTAGTTTCCATTTATATAAATTTTCGGTAGTAGGTAAAATGTTACTTATTAATTTCCATTTGAATATTATAAGCTTATTTAAATCGAGACTGTGAATGAATTTGAAAAAAGAGTCAAATTCATAGTTTTGAACATTAAAAAAGTTTTTCCACTTAGAAATACCAATGTTTTTTATTGTTTTTTTCTTTTAATAATTTATTATAAATGTCTTTATTATCAATATTATTAATTTGTTCCAAAGTTTTATTTGTTCTGAATATTTTTCTATTTATGTTTACTTTGGTTTTTACAGAATTTTCACTTTTCATTATATCCTGCCATGCTGGCGGAATAGCCTTTTTAAGTATTGAAATTTCCGCTATCCAGTTTTTCTGTATTTTAAGTTTTTTCAGCAGCTCCTGTCCGTTTTTTTTTATTATCGAATTCCAAATCTCTTTTTTAACATCTTTTTTTGACATCTTATTAACAAATTGGGTAATAACAAAATTGAATGTCCAATGTAGCGATTTAAAAAAGAAAGCTAGACGATTGAATTAATCATACAGTTATACAATGTTTCAACATTGCAAACACAAAACATTCTGTATATGCTGGTTTCGGTTTCGGATTCGGTTTCGACGATGAATAGTAGAAATGTCGATTCAGACACTAAAGTCATAGTAACTTCGATATTCCGTTATTTGTTATTTGTTACCACTTGGTCAATGCCACTATTGGTGGACTTTTAGCCGGGACTGTTAGTCTCCGAAGGCGTTCACCACCCATATAGCTAGTACTTCGGTGCTAGCCAAAAAACCGATTTTATTTGAAAACTTGCAATATCTCAGTAAGTGAGGACCGAACCGTCAATCCACAACGAATGATCTAAGCACAATGTCAACATCGGAAACAACAAACAGAGACACAACATGAGTACAGCACAGAAAAGAAAAATGAAGACACACACTCACATACATACAAAGATGAACAACACGGACCCGATCAAAAATCATGGGTGAGATCAGGTGCACCGGTAGAGTAAGCACCGCCTGCTTCTTATAAGACACCCGCCGTGTTGAACATGTCAAATCCGGTAGAGAAAACAACAATTAAGCATTAAAGAGAAAGATCTATTGTCATCTTTGAAACAGATATCCCATAGTGATCCACAAGATGGTGATGTCGACCGTAAGACTTCTGGAGGGATGACTACAAGTTATGGGTAACATACCCTTGTTCTGATAGCCTATTTGTGAGCAACCGGGCTCTGTCAAGGAAGTCACTGCATCGAACACAGGCTCGTGAATAGCAAATGGGCTGGGAGATGTAAACTCCGTATGCCGGCGCTGTTTGGGTGTTGCTACAAAGAAAAGGGAAGTTGATTATTGGAAAAATGAAGTCAATGCGTTTCCCCAAAATTTGGGAATTAAGGAGTATCTTCCTCTGCATAGCTCTGTCCTTGGCTGATTTTTGCTTTCCTAATTAGATCCTATTGGTACTTTGTTCTCCATCAGCTTTTACACATATTTCAGTTCATGCATTTCAAAATGTTTTGATTTGAGCTGCACTGAAGAGTCGTAAGTTGTTGGAAATCGCATATGCAGAAACTAAATTCACAGTTATTGCAGTATCTTGTTATACTCAAAAGAAAAATCACCTTACATGCTTCTATAACACAAAATTTATAATGCATTGTGGTTAACTGGACTCCCTTTTAGCTTTGTGCGTGGCTGGTTCGAAGAATGTATTTTCGACTCTTTTTATCACTTACTATGCTATAAAACTTTTTAAATATCAGTTCTACCATCGAGCAAATCTTGCGTGCCATTTCTATTCGAAATTTACGTAGTCAACATATTATATGACGTTCTTTTCTTGCTTTCTTATGTTGTCTTCTATGTGTGTAGCTAGTCGTCGTGAATTAAAAAAAACACTTAAACATTGAGTTAGAATTACAGTTGATTATTGTGTTGAAAGCGAATATTAAAAAATGAAATAGTATAAAAGTATAGTACACACTACACATAATTTCTTTAAATAGTTTTTAGGTGGATCATAAAAAGCTCATATAAATTTTCCTATTTTAGATTTTTTTGTAATATTTCATCCGATTTTGTTTGGGTTAAAATGTAAGGGGTATCACAATCATACCATGTAAAGTTTTGTCCTTAGCTGATTTTGATTATTTGTTCTTAATCAGTTGTTTCATGTTTTCATGTTTTGATGAATATTATTAATTTGAAATAGTTTTAGAAAGTTGATCAATGGACAAATGATCACATGACATAACTGTATTTTCAGAGATTAACTAGAAAACAGTATATGAAAAAATAATGTCGCATGTTATTAAAAATAGTAATGCATACCACAATTCCTATGATATTAATGTTTGCAAAGAGAACAATAAAATTTAATTATTTCATTTTGATATTTTTTTTCTAAGAATCAATTATATATCATACAAGTTGTATTTATGTATTTGAACTTTTAGATACATTACATTTTAGATATTTCAATAACATCTTTCATTTAATTATCTAGACAAAGAATAATCAAGGTACTTAGGTACTGAAAGACGGAACCGACCTAAACTTAAGCACACGGATAGCTCCTATATAAAATATGTTTTGTGTTAGTGTATATATGTGATATTAATTCATCAGCCCAGTAGTCAGTGCTTCGTTGCTGACCCGAAAGCCGCATATGCAGAAAATTAATTCATGGTAACTTCGGTATTTAGTTATTTGAAGATTAATCTAAACAACTAAGCAAGTCAATATCGAGAAAATAATTTAAGTTGCTTCGCTATATATTTCCATATAATTTTGCATGTTTACCCAAAGTTGTCTTGAAATTCAAAATCGGACCAGTCTAACTGCAAGCATATTTTCTGACTAAGATATATTGAAGTCTTGTTCTTGAATTTCACACCCAGTTCTTCAATTATTAAGCAGTTTGATAACTGGGTCTTGTCAAGCAAAGTAAAACAATGGATCATAAAATGTAAGAATGCCCCGGACTAAAGTATGACCAGATTTTGTTGAAAATAACAAAACATTGAAAACATTTTAAAAAGTTTATTCTTTATAGAATCATCATGTCTCTGTTTTCTGATTTTCCTTCTAAAATGTCAGTTTTAGAGAGAATCAATGTAATAACAACTAGACACAAACATAATTATTTTAATGATTGGACAAAAGAGCAACTAGATAACTCAGATCTACCTGACATTGTAAGAGCCTGTAAATGAAGAAATATTCAAAAGCAAATTAAAGAGAAATGAAATTACCAGAAATAGAAAACTAACATACTGTATGGATATGGTCACTTCTGCAGATCCACCAACATTGGCCACAGATTATGTAGAAGATATTGAAATTTGTCTAATAAAAACATCACACTTGCTAAAGATGCTGCAACTGTAGTATGGCGACAATACTCCAAAACCACTCAAAGAGTAAAGCTGTTCAACAACCAATTGTTGAAGCGCATGGCCACAAGGTGATGAAGAAGAGACACAGTACTTATATAGAAGGAGACAGATCATAGAAAAACAAACAGAAAACGATGTAGATCAAGACCAGTTTGTATATACTGCCAACAAAGTGTGAAATACATAATGCAAATGAAAAAGGAAGAACTATAAGAAAAACTATCTAAAAAGAAAGACACTCTCGAAAAACCCAAAAGCTCTGGACATGTCGCACTAAAGACTAAAACAACAGAAGATTCCAAACTAACATTGGTTGCTATTGCTGCATATGAACCGCACATGGACTCAAGTAATTTGTAAAATTTTTGTCATCTTCCTTTTCATAAGTTTGTGTTTTGTGCCTTAATAATATAAAGATAAGCTTATGATCACTTTATATTTTATAGTCTCAAAATAAAATGTTTAATTATTATACTATAGTGCTCAAAATAAAATGTTCAATTATTATAGTGCAAAAAATAAAATGTTTAAATATTATATCATAGTGCTCAAAATAAATAAATTTCTTCTATCATGTCTTTTTGTAGTATTTAAATATACAGATAGCAATACACATAGAAATACATGTATACATTTACAAATTAATTACACAGGTAACAATACATATAGGATACATGTACAAAAAATATATTCATGTATTGTGAACAATACATGTATACATGTATTGGGATCATCAAGTACAGGAGATCCAGTAATTCATTAAAGTTAATTGTTTTGTAATTTTAGAGATTACAAGCCGGGCAAACCATACATATTAATTACATATTAATTATTTCATAATAGTTGTGATATGATTATGTTTACTGACCACCATCTTTTGACTAAGCTGCGGTAAAAATCATGTGACGATTGTTTACAATATTAATACGACTCAGAAAATGCCTCCGCGTTTAGGAATTAGTTGAATTATGCATTACCTGAACCTCTGCGGTTAGGAATTTGTTGAATTATGCATTACCTGAAATATAATCCCAACTGTTCAGTTAAATAAATTTTCCTCCGCGGTTAGGAATTAGTTGAAATATGCATTACCTGAAATATAATCCAAACTGTTCAGTTACTTAAATTTTCCATTTATTGCATTTATTTTAAAATAATGTTTTTTTTTAATTATCTAATACTCTAATGTCTGCACTAATTTTTCAATGCAACAATTTTGTGATTTTTTTAGTGTATGGATTTTGGAGTTATTTACCTGATGAATTCGTCTCGTGTGATAGCAATAGCCCCAATTAAACTACGTAGCTCTTGGGACTAGAAATGACCCATTTAATGTTACTATTTCTGTTGAAATATTTTTCCAAGGTCGATCTTAAATCATATACACAGACTGTAATTGTATATTATAAGCAGCGAAGAGACAAAAGATGTCGAAATTGCTATCCACAGAACTAAAACTTAAATTTCCTCGAATTTCGACATTTTGTTGTTGTTTTGCAGTTAATTGAAAAAGAGGTCAACACCTGATTGAGCAAGAATGAAGTTTAAGGGAAAATATTTACAGGAAACTGGAGTTATTTGAGGCAAAATGGACAAAATAGGCAGTCGTGAAGAAATTGATTTTCAATTTACCAGACCGAATGACACATTTTGATATTTTGCCCTATATTTTCAATAAAAAAAACCACAAAATTCTTTACCGCAAGATTTTTTACCTGGCATTTCCCTCGGTCCTGTGAATTTTGGCATTACCGAATCAGACGAATCATATATATTTTCATTAACTACGACTCTTCCAGACTAAAACTTCAAAAGTAATGACAATGAGTACCAATTTACAAAAAAATGGAGTTATTTGAGGCAAAATGGACAAAATAGGCAGTCGTGGCGAAATTGATTTTCAATTTACCAGACCGAATGACACATTTTGATATTTTCCCCATATTTTCAATAAAAAAACAACAAAATTCTTTACCGGTAGAATTTTTACCAGACATTTCCTTCGGTCCTGTGAATTTTGGCATCACCGAATCAGACGAATCATATATATGTCCGTTAACTACGACTCTTGCAGACTAAAACTTAAAAACTAATGACATTGAGTACCATCTTTACGACAGAGAGTCTTTTTGAAAAATTGTCCAGTGAAAGATAGTCATACGGTTGTATATATTTACAAATGATGTAAGTTCCATATTTCAAAAAATACCATGACTTTGTCACATCACAGGACGGACATAAAAGGAAAGAATCCGTTTTCAGCTTTCTGGTTCTGAAATATTACAAGAGAACATAAGTTATTTTTATTACATTTATATAGTTTGGGTGTTATTTTTTTAGTGAAGCAAGGTGTAAATGAAAAAACACTAAATTGTACAACACAAAATTTACACAATAGCTTTCATGAACCATGTAGATGCTTCACTGAAAAATAACCTGATCATTACTCAAAAGATTTCTTACTTTTGACCATCTTGATACTGGTCGATCGCAGTGACCTTCTCTTCTTTCTTTGAAAAGATTTCGAAAACATACATTAGCAGAAATCCAAGATAATTTATGTTGCAATTGTGTTGCCGAGTAGGAAATCTTTTGAAGAATAATAGGTTTACATAATTATATTATGAAATAGGTAATGCACATAAAATAATTTGTTTTTATTAATCAAACGAAGCCACTGCATTAAGGATTTGGTTTGCAGTTTTTGTTCTATTTTACCTAACATTGTGAATATATAGGACACAGAGAATAGGAACCAATATATGTCTTGAAACAAGTTTTTATACTGCTGCATGTGAAATGCCTTTTTTTAAAGTTTGAACATTCTTTGCTTACACCGGAATGTGGTTTTGTATCTCCGTTCGTAACCAATCAGAATGCAAAGTTAGCCAGGACAATTCACTTAAGCAGAATATACGATGGAAATTTTCCACAATTACCTTTTATATGTATCTATTCAATTTTAAAATTTTGATAATCAGCTCTTACCTGTAGTTTGACATGTTTACATGCAGCGGGTACAACAAACACACTCGGGTTCTTGATTCCTAAAGTCATTCCATAGATCAGATTTTGAGATTGCATTCCACCTAAGAGTGTAAAATAGTTTCAAAATGCAAATACTGGTATGTTGATTAAATTTTCAATTCATAAGTGAAGACCAATTTTAATGATGAAAGAAATGAAAAGGAGTAAATTCACACGAGACAAAGTCTCTACAAATATACATGTAAAAACAAGCAAAGGAACAACCTTATTTTTTTATTGTTCTTCGTCTTGAAGTCTCCACGAGGCCTTCAACAATGAGCCTTGTCCATACCTCATAGTAATTTCGAGACGACCATTAGCACCGGTTTGAGTGGTGTTCTTTGCTGAATGTCGAACAATGCTAAATCCATGTCTTTTCTGGTCATGGATGCGGAATTTTCGACACACATTTACTAAACTGGTAAAGTGCTCTTACAATCACTGTCATCCGTTGCCTGACAAAAACACTCAGTGACTTACATGTAAGCTAGTGGACGATTACAACAGATAGACGAATACAGGGCACTCATCAAGTCGATTGTAAGAAAACTTGGCATTATGAAATAGTTACGTGTGGGCACTTAAAGCAGGTGATCAGAATTACATTTCGAAATTACAAAAATAAATGTCAAATATGAAAGTATGATAGTATATTCATATGGGAAAATCTTTCGAGAACAAGAACGACGTAACTGAAATATATATAGAGCATACATCTCTCGCACGGGGAATCTTTTACGGACTCCACACTGCAGGAGAGACAAACTCCAGTCGTAAATAACGAAAGAAAGGATAGGGAGTAAATGGTTTACAATCCTGTGAAGTTATGTTGAAATCCTTTGAAAGACGTGGCAGAATTTAATTATCGTGCAAAAACTCAATTTAGCAAAATTCTAAGTCAAAAAGGGACATTACTCCCAAAAATATTGGCCCATCAATCTTGCGAGACAAAATGCAAATCTACGCATAATGGTCAACAATCCTGTGGAGATTGGTTGAATTTCGATGAAAGATGTAGGAGAATTGGCGTCCATAAACTTAATTTTGCAAACTGATTCTAAGTCAAAAAGGGCATAACTCCGACAAAAATTCGCCGATCAATCCGGCCAGACGATGTGCACAACTACGCATGATGGTCAACAATCGCGTGAAGTTTTGTTGAAATCCGATGAAATATGTAAGACATTTGGCGTCCACAAACTAAATTTTTCAAAAAGGGGCATAACTCCCACAAAAATTGGCCGATCAATCCGGCAAGACGATATGCACAACTAGGCATGATGGTCAACAATCCTGCGAAGTTTGGCTACAATCCGATGAAAGATGTAGGAGAATTGGTGTCCACAAACTTTGTGACGGACGGACTGACTGACTGACTGACGGGCGGACGACAGACGGAAAAGACAATATAATATGTCTCCCTCTTAAGTGGGGGATACATAATTCAGGATCAGAAATTCGGTGAAAAAAATATAAGGACATGAGGAAGTTGAAAAATATACAGGATGACTAATATGAAACAACGACAGGATTGCTTCCAGTGAGAAAAAAATGCCAGGCTCAAAGATTGCATGAAAATAATTTGCAGTTTCATTTGTTCCTTACTTGCCCCCCCCCCCCAAAAAAAAAAATCAAAAGTTGGTTCCCCAAATAGCACTGGTATCTTATTTCCTTCAGTTCCCACATGACAGGACGAATAATAGTATTCAAGTCATTTATCATTGCTAATCCTTTCAATACGATAATAAAACTATTTATTTTTCAGACGTTACGAAAAATTGGAAGCGTATCGTCATCACTGAAAATAATTAATTGTATGTTGAAAATATGTTGAGAAAAGCTTTTTTATGGATTAAAGCCTTTGTTTAAATACGGTTGCAAAATAATGAATGAGAAGAACTTGAAACATACCTCCTTGTGCTTCAATACGAGCTGCTTGGATAACAGGATAACATTGCTTCGGTGTGACTGAAATCGTCATGATGGCGTTGTCCAGTTTGAATTGGTAGGTTTGAATAGGAACAAACTCATTTTTGCCTCCAATGTATGTTGTCGATACAACTTTCGTATCTATAAATAAGGTCTTGTATTAAAGAAACATGAATTATTGCGGAATTTACTTTCACAATCTTTCCAAGATTTTCATTTTATTCAAAGTCTTTGTTATTTATATTTATGAAGGTCCAACCAACTTTGAGATAGTGCCTTATAGCAATCACATGGAATTTTCGTCAGTTAAATTCACTTCAAATACATTAGGGTCATACATGATATACTGCGGACTACAATTTACAGAGTAATGTATGTTATTATTCTACACCAGTGTTTTTTATTTCTTTAGGTGTTATTGACGGATGAATGCTAAAATGACTGAATAGCACTGTGATATATGTGATAACTTTTAGTGAACTTTTCAGTGACGACTGTGTTTTGGGTCGTATTAACCAGGATATGGGATGTTTTCTCCTTGACATTTACCCCATTCCCTTTCTATTTCATATGTCTGTTCAGCACGATTGACATTATATAATCGTGTAGTGTTTTAGGAAAAAAATTCTTTTACTTTTAATTGGAGTTTCTGCATAATCAAATATGTTTTTAAATGTTCCATCGGGGAATCTGATCCTTAATATAAAAATCTCGGTTTACGGTTTTCCAAACTTATGATTCATCTCAGTTTTCGAAATGGAAATCTGTAGAACATGAACTTACAGTAACTTTGGTATACGGTTATATTATATTTCCATAAATTTCGTTATTTTTGATTGGTAATCCATTAGGGTGGTATTTTGGTATACCACCTACCCTACCCTTCTGTCTAGTATACCAACCGCTCTTATTGTACAGCGACGTCATTGATATTACTTCAAGTAAAAATACACTCAAGATGTTGAGTTTAATATAACTCAAGATGTTCAGTATAATATAACACATGCTACCTTTAATTTCGGATGTATACTAGATTACCACACTCAGAAAAGAAAATCACCCTCGATTAACGTCTCGGGTGATATACTTCCTTCATGTGGTAATCCAGTATACCATTCTCAATTACAGGGCGTATGTGTATAATCTTACCATAAAACCTCAAAAATATCACCCCTTAGCTGTTCTGAATCTTAACTTTTTTGTAATCCAATAATGCACTAGAACAGATTCTAGTCATTCTGTGTACTCGGTTTCGTTGAAGCTTTCTTTTTAATTTCTTACCTGGGAAGCAGTTGCTTTGCATATCTGTAGTTATAGCTATCTTCTGGCATTTGTTGTCTCTGACTGTGTATTGTGTTTTCTGTAAATGAATATTATAATAACAATAATGTTACAAATACAAGTGAGTCATTAAATGAAACGGGATAAAGTCTAAATGACTTGCGAACAAAACGGATGAAAAAATCCTTCAAAAATTAAAAATGCATAGTTCTTCAAAACGCACTTATACATTTAAGAAGGACACGGAAAAGCAAAATATAACGCGTGCTAAGATTGGGAGCATGCAAGTTATGTTTAATTAGGAAGTGGTTACTGTTAGTTGCTAAAACAGGTGATCATTTTTTATTGATGTAGAAAATAAATAAATGTTTTAAACTTGCCAAATTAAAATTTATCGGACTAAAGGTTGTGTTAAGTTTATGTATATATATATATATATATATATATATATATATATATATATATATATATATATATATATATATATATATACACAATGTGAATAGCAGGTTTATTCCCGATTGTCCAACAAGAAAAAGTTCTGCTTGTCCTACATTAATTGTAACTAATTAAACAGTGTTTTCTTAGTATTTTAATTGGGGTAGCAAGGGGTTTAACTATTTATAAATGAATTAAAAAAATGATAATAGGTATAAATTGTTTTTTTTTAAAAGACTTTCATTAAACTGCTGTAAATACATAAAAAAATAGTTACGTTTTAATATTTATTTAATAAAGAAAAGTTTTTTTCTAGAATTTTAATTTATTTCTTATTTTGTATTTGAAGCAAACAATATAATAAGAACAAAATCTCTTGAAGGAGAAAAGGAAATGTTTTTTCTAGTATTTAAATGTTTTAGCAGAGATATATAGGGATTAAACTGCATAATTTAGTAATAATTTGGATTTAAATCCAAATTAAAGTTATTTAAATGAAAATATTTAATTAAATCATATTTAATTAATTGAACTTTGATCGAATAAAGCAGTCCAAGCTAATTTTTTAAAAACTTTTTAGAATTATAACAACTGTTCTTGCCTGGGCAAGTCAAAGCTATAGCATTAAATGAGTATAGGATGCTGACAGAACACTTATCACACAGGATTTAAAAGTGGGTTACTTTTCTCTGTGTGGTCATAATCAGTTCAGATGGCTAATACACAGTTACAACTCACATTTGTAGAAAATGAACGTGGTGGACAGAGTCTTGTACACCAGAATTACCGATTCCAGGTAAAGACCAGACGTGATGACAGAGTATACTGGAGATGTGCTGTTACAACCTATCATGCAACCATTAATACCCACAACAATATACCAACAAGATTCAACATAGAGCACAACCACCCAGCAAACCCAGCAAAATTGGAGGTCAACAAAGTACTCCAGGCCATCAAAAAGATGTGCAGACAAGAAACAGACCCTGTACCTTCCATCTACAAACAGGAGATTGCCAAACTCAGAACACCAGAATGGAATGACGATACACAACGCATGGTTGAACAACTACCAACATTCCCATCTTTAAAATCATCACTATATCGTCAACGAGATGGCCTCATACCAAACTTACCAAAATCTCTACTAGAACTCAATCTACAAGACCAGTGGACTCAAACTACTGCTGCAGAACGCTTCCTCCTTATCAACGCCGGTACTCACGACAAGATTCTTGCATTCGCTACTGATAACAACTTACACAACCTAGTTAACAACGACAACAACACAATATACGAAGATGGAACCTTTTACACTTGTCCTACTCTCTTCAAACAGATCTACACTTCACATGCTTTAGTTGATGGAGAGATGTTCCCTCTAGTATTCGCCTTACTGCCTGGTAAATCCAAGAACATCTACACTCGCCTCCTCACTCTACTCAAGGATGCTTGTACTAGACGACAACTCAACCTCAACCCAACAACATTCTTCATAGATTATGAATCTGCAGTCCAGAATGCCACCAGAGCATCCTTTTCAGGCGTTACTATCAAGGGATGCTTCTTTCATTATACACAATGCATTTGGCGTAGAGTACAAGACTCAGGGCTTGTGACCAGCTATAGAGAAGACGAGGATGTACACCGACTCATACGCAGGGCAGCCGTTCTTCCATTGGTACCGCAAACACATGTAGAAGATGTCTGGTTCAATGCCATGGAAGATATGGATAACTCAAACTCACCCGTCAACACAACAAACTTCACAGACTACGTAATCACCA
Source organism: Modiolus philippinarum (assembly GCA_002080025.1). Lineage (NCBI taxonomy): Eukaryota > Metazoa > Mollusca > Bivalvia > Mytilida > Modiolidae > Modiolus > Modiolus philippinarum. Next base: position 21,536 of record MJUU01004164.1, read on the forward strand.
ACTGGGTTGAGACCAATAGGCATCGGTGGAACCACTACGCAACAGAAGGTCCGAGGACAACAAATCACCTCGAGGGATGGCAAAGCAGCAAGAAGAAAGCCATCCAAGTTCCGCATCCGAACGTCTACCGACTTCTAGATCACCTGAAAGAAGAGCAAGCAGTGAACGAAGTCACCCTCATACAGTACGCAGCAGGAGAGCTACGACCAGTCAAACGCAGGAGATATACTCAACTCAACCAGAGACTACAACAACTCAAACTCCAGTTACAGAACCGAGAGATTGATGTATTCCGATTTGCAGACACAGCATCTTACTTATTACATTTAGACTGATAACTTTAGTAATTAATGTATTGAATGATTGGACATTAGATAATTTATGTGCTATACTGTATTGTATGATTTGAACCACGACTATGTTTTTATGTAATTTATTATTGTTCAGTTTATTGTTGAATATTATTGTCTGAAACTTAGAAGATATATGCATAATGCAATAAAAAAAAAACTAGTATTCTCTTTTACTCTTCATATGTATAACCTTCATGAACAAGATACAAGAAAAAACATTAAAAAATTCACTCATAACATATTGAAACATTAGATTTTGAAATGATTATTTAGACCAAATACGCTTGAAATAAACACCCCTCACAGAAATTGAAAAGATTGCCCAGACCAAATAAATTTAGACAAAAAGCTGCACATGAAATAAACAACTTAAAGAAATTGAAAGGATTACCCAGACCAAATAAAATAAAACAAAAAGCTACAAATGAAATAAACATCCCTTACAGAAATTGAAAGGATTATCCAAATAAGACAAACAGCTGCACTTAAAATAAACACCCCTTACAGAACCTCTAAACTGTCTTATCAAAACATTTTATAATTACATGACATGTATAATTCTTATAAAAATATTCCCGATTGTCCAACATATTTTTTACCTTTTTTACCTATAATTTTCAAATGTTGGACAATCGGGAAGACACCGAATAGCATGAGTATAAATACTGTTTATATTTCAACTCTATCCGAGTCTTTCTCAAAACAACATAGAATATAATAAAACAATACTAATGTTGTATGCGACCTTTGCAGAAGGGAACCAACACAAAAGAAATAGGCCACAACGAAAATGCAAATAAAACAATATTAATATAAAAAAANTTTAACTATTTATAAATTAATTAAAAAAATGATAATAGGTATAAATTATTTTTTTTTAAAGACTTTCATTAAACTGCTGTAAATACATAAAAAATAGTTACGTTTTAATATTTATTTAATAAAAAAAAGTTTTTCTCTTGAATTTTAATTTATTTCTTATTTTGTATTTGAAGCAAACAATATAATAAGAACAAAATCTCTTGAAGGAGGAAAGGAAATGTTTTTTCTAGTATTTTAATGTTTTAGCAGAGATATATAGGGATTAAACTGCATAATTTAGTAATAATTTGGATTTAAATCCAAATTAAAGTTATTTAAATGAAAATATTTAATTAAATCATATTTAATTAATTGAACTTTGATCGAATAAAGCAGTCCAAGCTAATTTTTTAAAAACATTTTAGAATTATAACAACTGTTCTTGCCTGGGCAAGTCCAAGCTATAGCATTAAATGAGTATAGGATGCTGACAGAACACCTATCACACATGATTTAAAAGTGGGTTACTTTTCTCTGTGTGGTCATAATCAGTTCAGATGGCTAATACACAGTTACAACTCACATTTGTAGAAAATGAACGTGGTGGACAGAGTCTTGTACACCAGAATTACCGATTCCAGGTAAAGACCACACGTGTTGACAGAGTATACTGGAGATGTGCTGTTACAACCTGTCATGCAACCATTAATACCCACAACAATATACCAACAAGATTCAACATAGAGCACAACCACCCAACAAACCCAGCAAAACTGGAGGTCAACAAAGTACTCCAGGCCATCAAAAAGATGTGCAGACAAGAAACAGTCCCTGTACCTTCCATCTACAAACAGGAGATTGACAAACTCAGAACACCAGAATGGAATGACGAAACACAACGCATGGTTGAACAACTACCAACATTCCCATCTTTAAAATCATCAGTATATCGTCAACGAGATGGCCTCATACCAAACTTACCAAAATCTCTACTAGAACTCAATCTACCAGACCAGTGGACTCAAACTACTGCTGCAGAACGCTTCCTCCTTATCATCGACGGTACTCACGACAAGATTCTTGCATTCGCTACTAATAACAACTTACACAACCTAGTTAACAACGACAACAACACAATATACGCAGATGGAACCTTTTACACTTGTCCTACTCTCTTCAAACAGATCTACACTTTACATGCTTTAGTTGATGGAGAGATGTTCCCTCTAGTATTCGCCTTACTGCCTGGTAAATCCGAGAACATCTACACTCGCCTCCTCACTCTACTCAAGGATGCTTGTACTAGACGACAACTCAACCTCAACCCAACAACATTCTTCATAGATTATGAATCTGCAGTCCAGAATGCCGCCAGAGCATCCTTTCCAGGCGTTACTATCAAGGGATGCTTCTTTCATTATACACAATGCATCTGGCGTAGAGTACAAGACTCAGGGCTTGTGACCAGCTATAGAGAAGACGAGGATGTACACCGACTCATACGCAGGGCAGCCGTTCTTCCATTGGTACCGCAAACACATGTAGAAGATGTCTGGTTCAATGCCATGGAAGATATGGATAACTCAAACTCACCCGTCAACACAACAAACTTCACAGACTACGTAATCACCAACTGGGTTGAGACCAATAGGCATCGGTGGAACCACTACGCAACAGAAGGTCCGAGGACAACAAATCACCTCGAGGGATGGCACAGCAGCATGAAGAAAGCCATCCAAGTTCCGCATCCGAACATCTACCGACTTCTAGATCACCTGAAAGAAGAGCAAGCAGTGAACGAAGTCACCCTCATACAGAACGCAGCAGGAGGGCTACGACCAGTTAAACGCAGGAGATATACTCAACTCAACCAGAGACTACAACAACTCAAACTCCAGTTGCAGAACCGAGAGATTGATGTATTCCGATTTGCAGACACAGCATCTTACTTATTACATTTAGACTGATAACTTTAGTGATTAATGTATTAAATGATTTGACATTAGATAATTTATGTGCTATACTGTATTGTATGATTTGAACCACGACTATGTTTTTATGTAATTTATTATTGTTCAGTTTATTGTTGAATATTATTGTCTGAAACTTGGAAGATATATGCATAATGCAATAAAATAAAAACTAGTATTCTCTTTTACTCTTCATATGTATAACTTTCATGAACAAGAAACAAGAAAAAAACATTAAAAAAATCACTCATAACATATTGAAACATTAGATTTTGAAATGATTATTTAGACCAAATACGCTTGAAATAAACACCCCTCACAGAAATTGAAAAGATTGCCTAGACCAAATAAATTTAGACAAAAAGCTGTACATGAAATAAACAACTTAAAGAAATTGAAAGGATTACCCGGAGCAAATAAAATAAAACAAAAAGCTACACATGAAATAAACATCCCTTACAGAATTTGAAAGGATTATCCAAATAAGACAAACAGCTGCACTTAAAATAAACACCCCTTACAGAACCTCTAAACTGTCTTATCAAAACATTTTATAATTACGTGACATGTATAATTCTTATAAAAATATTCCCGATTGTCCAACATTTTTTTACCTTTTTTACCTATAATTTTCAAATGTTGGACAATCGGGAAGACACCGAATAGCACGAGTATAAATACTGTTTATATTTCAACTCTATCCGAGTCTTTCTCAAAACAACATAGAATATAATAAAACAATACTAATGTTGTATGCGACCTTTGCAGAAGGGAACCAACACAAAAGAAATAGGCCACAACGAAAATGCAAATAAAACAATATTAATATAAAAAAAAGGAAGAACGAAAAATCATTATCTCAATTCACGATCTATATATTTCTATTTTATTGATTTAGGTGTTACTAGAAATTGACTGGTTTAATGCATGTGTAAAGATTAAGTTTATTCGTGTAGTAACAGTATTTGGCATACAACCTTTTTGTATCAGTAGTTCGTTTGTTTGACGTCAACACTTCATATTAATTTTCAAAGATAATACAGATAAATGATAAATTATAAGTTGTTCAACCAGTTGCAGGAATATATTGTTAATTATCTTCATTGGGTGTATTTTATTTGCATTTTCCTTGTGGCCTATTTCTTTTGTGTTGGTTCCCTTTTGCAAAGGTCGCGTACAACAAGTTGAAATTACAATTTACAATTTATTAAAAAGTTTTATGATATTGTTTGACCTAGTATTTATTGCTGTGACAAAATACGAAACGTACGAAAATAGTAAATTTACTCTTAAAAATTGAATAGGTTTATTAGCAAAATTGCAAGTGAACACTGCAGATGTACATGAATTTACATATCTAGGACCTAAAAATTTAAATAATTTTTACAGCAGTAGCAGTTGTAAGGATGATTGATGGTCACGTTTTGGTATTTCTGTGAGATCTTTGGACTTCTCTGGTGTTATCCATTCAATAGCATAATAATGTTTTGCTCACGAACCCCATTTTTTGTTTCAAAATTTCATTTTATACATCTTGAGCAGCATTCTGACAAAATTTTTATTAAATCCTATTGGCTTCAGTACATGTGTTCATTGAAAAACATTACTTTTTTAAATCTAAACCTATGAAAAATTCAGGGGGAGGGGTAAGTTTCCAGCCACATTTTAATCACCCGTCATGGAAGAAAATAAAATAACTATATACTAAGAAAATGCTAAGAAATGATAGGTCCACAGCAAACAAAGCAATTAAAGTCCAATAATTTAAGGGAGTACAAGTGTCAGTAATTTTGTAATTAGAATTAAAATTCTGACCTTTTGTTTTGAAGAGAACTACTAATGGAACAACTTGAGCAAAAAATTTTGAAAATCCATGTAGGAATTTTTGAGATATTAGACGTCAAAATTTTCGCGGGAAACAGTTCTCTCTAGAGTTTTCCTTTAATTTACATAAGATGTTTATAGGCCTTTAAATATATGAAAATATAATTGGAAGTTGTTAAAATTTTATACACTTCTATTTTATACATTTTAAAGTGACATATGACCAAGAAAATATGATCCATGTTAAAAAATTTTATCACTGTTTGAATTGATAAAACCGAGGATATCGAATGCTACTAAAATCTGACACTCATACTCCCTTTAGCCTTGTTGACTTTATCAAAGTTTTCTTGGTCAAAGTTTTTGACGTTTTTTTATAGTGTCAACGGTCCAAGTAAACTTTGATCAAAAACTTTGAAGGACTTTGATGGAATTGAAATCAATCCTACAATACTCGGTATGATGTCACTCTTGTTTATTGAGAGTTCACACTGTAAGTGCTTTAGTTTTTTGTGTTGTATATGTAACGTTCGAGCGTTTTGTAGGCATGTGGTGTCTTTGGTCTTCCGTCTTTTGGTGTTCTTGCTTTTCCCTTGTCTCTGGACTTTGATTTGTGTAATCTTGTGCTTTGTTCCTTCGGTATTCTACTGCCGTTGTTTCGTTGATGTGTACAAGTAAGACAGAAATTACAAACCCATTGAATTATACTGGTAAACGAGCTTGTGATGGTGTCTATAAAAACTTTTAAGGTGGTTCGGGGGACTAAACAAAATCCATTAGAGTTTTTCAAAAGTTTCCAGAATTAAACTACAAAAATTGAACTTCCAAAATACAAATTAAAAAATGGGGGTCACGGACCATATAAGCTCACAATCTCTCACCGAAAATAGGGATTTTTTAGTTGAAATGTTAAGGAAAATTACCATTTTTTAAAAATTATTCAAGTTACATCCATGAGAATTTTGATTAATTTTGTATATTGCTAGCCCTTGTATTGAACTTTCTAAAAACAAAAAGAAAAATGGGGGTCACGGACCTTATTACGAAATTATTTCACAAAATCAAAATTTTCGTAGTGATTTCTTTGTAAAATATTTTTTTTGAAATTACCTCCCCTGTTAAAATTTTCATTTCAAAGAATTTTACAGTACAAATACTATTCTGAATTTCTCATCTAAAATGAATGCTTAACTAAAAGAAATATGTCAATTGATTGTGTTTTAAGTGAAATATTGTACAGATTTGTCCAAATTTTTGAATGTTTGTATTCTTCTTTAATAAAAAATACCTACCAAAGCATGAAACATGAAAACAAAATGGCCGAAGACCATCGCTTCACCTTAAGCATTCCTTTGTGTTAAATATGAATTATCATGTTAATATTTTTATATCGATTTTTGATTTCAAAATTTCTACCCCTTTCCTCAATTGCTTCGGTAGTCGTTTGCCGATATATTCGCTTATTCAATCAATAACCAAACATACTTATAAAAACTTGAATGACTTATCAAAAGACAATACATTGTATCAATGTCAATATCAATATCAAGAATTATTCAACCTTTATAGTTTGTTGAGATTTCAATGCCAACAACAAACCTAATCACGAAATGTTTTATTTCACGTGTTTTCTTAATGCATACTAGTATACCTTTAAGGAATTCGGACAAAATTTCAAGAAATTCTTATTACTCCTTCCCTCGATTTTCAAGACTTAAGGATGTTCGCTGGTCATTATGTATTTTTGTCAGATTTTCGGACTTCTCTGGATTTATCCATTTAAATGCTTAATATTTTTTTTTGCCCGGTGACCCACTAATTTCTTTCCATAATTTCATTTAATATACCTTTTGGAGCAATGTTACTTAATTTTATACAATTGGATCGCTCACCTGGCTTTCAGTTGCCACAATCAAGGTAACATTGTAAGTTATACAGTTGATCTTCAGTTTCTCAAACTTTCGTAGCTCAAACGCCTCCAATATCTTGAACTGTTATTAAAGTCTGATAATGTTTTACTATATTTCTTTGTTGGGCTTTTTTGACAAAAAACGTTCTTGCTAAGGACCACTTTCGACACCAGTTTTGAAGTCGAGATGTCATTTTGTAAATGGCAGTCAACAAACAATTTTCAACATCGGTTTTGAAGTCGCAACATCAATATCTACTTGGAAATCAAATTTTATTGAAATTGGACAATGTTGAATTTTCCCGCTTTTTTTGCAGCCAATTTATAAATGGAGGTCAACGAACAATTTTTAACATCAGTTTTGAAGTTACGACATCAAGACCAATTTGGAAACCAAATGTCATTGAAATCGGACAATGTTGAATTAACCCGCCTATTTGGCGGCCATTTTGAAAATGGCGGTCAACGAACAATTTTCAACACCGGTTTTGAAGTCCAACATCAATATCTATTTGGAAACCAAATTTCATTGAAATCGGACAATGTTGATTTTTCCCGCTTTTTTTGGCGGCCATTTTGAAAATAGCGGTCAACAAACAATTTTCAACACCGGTTTTGAAGTTGCAACATCAATATCTATTTGGAAACCAAATTTCATTGAAATCGGACAATGTTTTTTGGCGGCAATTTTGAAAATTGCGGTTGACAAACAATTTTCAACACCGGTTTTGAAGTCGCAACATCAATATCTATTTGGAAAGCAAAAGTCATTGAAATCGGACAATGTTAAATTTTCCCGCCTTTTTTGGCGGCCATTTTGAAAATGGCGGTCAAGTAACAATTTTCAACATCAGTTTTGAAGTCGCCACAGCATGTAAAACACTTCATCAATATACACTTAACCTTCATCTTCTACAGTTTTGGTGATTGATAAAAGATGAAAAATACGAAAATTTTAAAAATTCGGTGAAAAAAGGGAAATAACTCCTACAAGGGTTTATGGATTTTATTCAAATTTTCAGGGTTTGTAGATCTTGATATGCTGAACATTTTTCCAATTTACACTTAACCTCTATCTGTTACACTTTTTGAAATAAAAAATAAAAAATGCAAAAATTTTGAAAATTTAACGGAAAAGGGGCTATAACTCCGAGATGGGTTTTCAGATTTTCTCCAAAAATTCAAAGTGAATAGATCTCATTATGCTGATCATTTTTCTCCAGTCAGATTTTTGATATCTGTAACGGTTTTCGAGTTATTAGCCAAAATCTGCAATTTACCCCTATGTTATATTTTTAGCAATGGCGGCCATGTTGTTCGACAGAGGGACAAACTGAACATCAGTTTCAGAAGCCATACCCTGATGATGATTGAGGCCAAGTTTGGTTACATTTAGACCAGTCGTTTTAGAGGAGAAGATTTTTGAAATTGTTGACAGACAGACATACAGACGGACGACGGACGACGGACGCAAAGTGATGGCAAAAGCTCACATGGCCTTTTAGGCTAGGTGAGCTAAAAATCACATTCAATTGAAATTCTTGTTATTTTAACATTGACCAGCGAACATCCTTAAGAATATCTATAGAAAGCCTATGTTAAACCAAGTAGATTGACATTTCCCGCCATATTTTAAATTACTTGTATCTCAAAATCTATCGAATCAACATAATTTTTCTTGTGCTACTAATTCTGAACACTTTTATAAAATTATCATTACTTACATTCAAGGGTGGCAACTATCTTAGCACACATTCGGGTCTGAAAATATAAATGACTAAAATCTTTACTCACATTTTTAAAGTCACTTAAAGTGAACAATCCAGATTCAGCTTTTCCATCCACTGTTAAATTATAATAAGTTATGGCCTGTTTCTCTCCAGTCTGATCAACAGAGATGCTTGCGAAGCCCTGTAAATTTGTAAACTGACACTTTAGAAACGTTTGACATTACACTCATTTCTATGTATGGGTCATTATTATGTGCCCTCGTGTTCTGATCCTAAACTACAACACGCACATACAGTTTGTACAATTTTTTATTCAATCTGACATAACATCTATCGAAAGCAGTAGAATCTAAGAAATAACCGTTTTTATTTTAGTTAAAGCATAACGTTGATTTTTTTGGAATTACTGCAAGTTCAGAACAGCCTTGAAAACTTCCCGTATTGCAGATGTCCTTAGCTGATTTTGGCTTTTCTATTTAGATCCTTTTGGTAATGTGTTCTCTATCAGGTTTTACACATATTTCGGTTTATGGATTTGATCTCCACTGAAAAGACTTAAGCTGTCGAAATTCGTATATGCAGAAACTAAATTCACATTCGGTATTTTGTTATTTATTACCAGTGGGCCGATGCCTTTGCTGGTTGACTTTTAGTCCCTGTGGCATTAACCAATCCAATAGCCAGTCCTTCCGAAAACCGATTTCACTTGAAAATTTGCAATTTTTTAAAGAAAATCGCGTTCAAAACTAGGAGTATCTCCCTCCTGCATAGCTCTGTCCCAAGCTGATTTTGGCTTTTCTATTTAGATCCTGTTGGTATTTTGTTCTCGATCAGGTTTTACACATATTTCGGTTAATGGATTCCCAAATGTTTGATTTTTTAGAAAATTTCTTGTCAGCAAGAACTTCTTTTCTTGGTATCAGTTGAGAAAGTAGAAAAATACCTGCCTGATACTATTTAAGTATATTTACAGGGAAAATTAAAAATTATAAAAGTATACATTATATCAGCATTTCAGTAACTTTTGCTGGATATGATTAAGAACATACCTCGGTTAAGTGTAACCTGTTCGTGAAGGAGTTGATGATTTGTATGCTGGCTTTGCCTTCCCATTTCTTTGGCATACAACAACATGATGCTGTGGCAATAAAAATCAGACATAAAAGATATGAAAATTTGCTGAAAGAAATCATTGCCAATACAATTAGACTAGATCAGTTCAAAATACCAGCAATAAATGAAGAAAACAATGCATTTCATGGCGGATATTACTCATTTGTTATTTTGACCCCAATAACAACATCGTTGCAAAAAAAAGAAAGTGTCCACGATTTTTTCCGTGTTGATTTTCAGAAAATTATTAGTTCAATCACCCTTCCCCTGTTACTTAAAAATAATATTTCATGTGTTGTAATACTGAGTGCACAGGAAGTCCGATGTAACAACATCGCGAATCTGGGCTTTTTAAAAGGTTTTGATATGTATTTAAACTTGTTCAATTTATCCACAGAAAATTGTCAAATCCTATAACAAAAATAGCTCACCTAGACCATGGCTGACAAAAATACCCATTGGCGGATCCAGAGGGGGTGTTCCGGGGGTTGGAACCCCCCTTTTTTCTGGACAATCGCGTATTTTTTAATAAATATCCTGATGTTTCATTAAGAAATACCCCAAAATTTTCGCGCCTCGCTCCGCTCGCCGAAATTTCCTTTCATTTCTAATTGGAACCCCCCTTTTTCAATTGCCTGGATCCGTGCCTGATTCCTCAGTAAATATTTTTGAATATCTAAGAGAGATACAGATTACCTTCGCACTTTGTATATAGAGAAATGCACTTCTCCTTTCATAATTTGTTGCTATGTCACACATAAAGTTTATTGTTTAACGTCTCATGGTGACTAAAGAACCCGTTTTTAACTAGAAACATGGAGAAACATGAAAGAATATTGAACTTAAGACTCTCAAGAACCAGGCGTGTAATGGAGAATATCTTTTTTATTCTGGCACACATGTTAAGTCTTCTTCTTGGGACAATGTATCAGAGTCATGAAGAAAAAAAAATCTTCAAAACTTGTTTGATTTTCACAATCTCATCATCAGACTGACAATAACCTGATGGACTTAAAGAACAAGAATATACTCCCGCGGGCATAGAGAAATGAATGAAATTAACACTGGAACTAAGGAGGGGAGATACTTAAGATACTTAGGCCACTTGTTTACTTCAATGACTATTTCGGTGCCATATTCGGACAAGATGATCCTGTAAATATTCATAAAAACCAGTGATCATAGTAGATTAAGTATATTGATAGAAACATGGTGATGTTGACTAAATTATATTCACATATTGCATTGAAACTTACATAAAATGTTTAGGGAAAAATAAATATTGTTGCTGTTGCATTTGAAAAATTAGCTTAAAATGGTGACAAAAGATTTAGATTTAGAATTACAGTATCATATTTATCGGAAATCATGGTTACAGTGGTTGATTACGCCACAATGGCAAATCACATGATCACAAAATCAGTTTTAGTGGTTCGAAGTTACAATGCTTACATTCCGCTTAGAATTCCAGTCAAATCATTACATGCATGGAAAATGAGAGTAACAATAGAATCTTCACATCCTATTAGGAATAAGAGCTAATTATCCCGTGTACCAGTATCCAGGGTTTGCATATTTAGAGAATCAGGATACAATGGCACCATTATTTTTGGAACTACAGTTACGGAAAATTAATCAGGGGACTACACAATCACGATCAGGATTACAATGATTGAAGTGCATGACGAATAAAGTTCCGTTGCTTTTACAATTTATATCAATCGCCAATTTATAATGCTTTATTTAATGCTGTTATTAAGCCATGATTACTAACATACAATACAGTGTGTTGTAAAGTGTTAGAAGGGTTCTCTGTGATATTGTTACCGTTATCTATACTGAAGTCCATTGATGGTTTAGCGCAAAGACGAATACTTTTTGACAGATTTGGGGCTTTTGCATTAAATATGATATATTACAACAAATTCAGAGGAAAGCACTTAGGTTATATTGTAATTTCAATTTTCAGTTTTCTATTAAAAAGTGACCGTCCGTTATGCTTTCTTCCGGTTTGTATTCACAATGCACAAAGGGGGTTGCAATCTAAACATTTATAATTTTATATGGTTACCGTAGTTATTACAGTAAATCCTGGTTGAAAAGGGAGTTTCATAATACATTGATGCTTATATGCTTTGAAGCAGTTAGGATACCGTATTCAGATTATATTTGAAATGTAGCTATTAAGTGGAATAACATAATGTACATTTAAAAAACGGTTATCCTTCGAAAAGCAAATATAACGTGAAGTGTTATCACTACATGTTGTGTTTCATTTGGTCAGTTCGGCAGGGTGTTGAACGAGTCACCAGTGTCCATACCTAAAGTATGAAGCACAATCCGACTAATATGCTAAGGACAGTCCCAAAACGGTAAAACTATACGATTAAACTATTTGTATAATAATTTCATCTTTTAACTAAAAATGTGCAGATTCTTTTTAGAAAAAGCCATAAAAATTGTCATTATATAGGACTTCACATTTCCATACAACCCTTCTTCTACATTTGCGAAAGTTAAACTGAGGAGTTTTCTATCTAAACATATAAAGATTTTACATCAATAAATGTCATGATATAGATAATGGCAAGTCTGTGGTCATATATTTTTTCAGTATAAATAAAAACAACTGTTTTCATCCAGAAACTTTGCCAACAATAAATTTGTCCCGTAATTGTCTTATGGTTTATACTTTATAGGGAGGAATAATAACAGCTTTATTGGAGCAATGCAGATAATTTTGACAAGGTTTAGTACTTTTATCACGGGCACCAATCTCACAACTCATACATTTTGTTATGAAAGAAAAATCGTGATGATAATATCCTGTTATGAGTGATGATATCGAGGTCACCGCTTCGAAATGCAAGTACAAACATTAATCATCATATTATCCATAAAGTGCTTTTGCTTTTAAAAATCGGGGAATTTAGTTCGATCGCTATTAAGTCAAGGATGATATACATACAAAAATCTTATTAAAAGATAACGTATTGTTTGCTGAATTACTGTTTTTGTTGGGTTGAACTTGTCAAGTTTCTGACAAACCGTCCAAAATTTGTCTTTTTTCAAAATTAGAAAAATTTAATACATATATTGTTATATGTCCGATTGTAATATTTACACTTTTGCTTTGATATGTTCCTTTGACACTAAAAAGACAATATTTTATATGTTATATGAAGCTATGGATTTTGTGAATCGTTATGAGTGATAATATCAGGTTATGAGTTGTGGGATGTTTTATGAGTGATGTGACTAATGGACAAAGTAAAACCGCCACCTCAGAAAATTTTCTTTCAAGTGATGAATACTACTGTAATCGTGTTACACGAAAGTTATTACTTCTGACCATGAATAATTCCAACAAAGTACAGTATTAATGCATTAATAAATATAAAGGTAGTCCAATGTCAAACTTCATATGCATTAATATGAGTAAAATGAAATAAAGAAAATAGTAAAGTAGCCCCATCCATACGTTTTTTTTGGCAAAAAATTCCAAAGTGCTTTACCCCAAAACCACTCTCTCCCCTCAATCAAAAATTAAACCTGGACTGAGATCAGAGATACGAAACTTTGAAAATAATTTTGAAGACGTTATGTATTTTTGTTAATCTGGACAGGACTAAATTCTGAAGTTTTACAGGGCATCACTTCAGAACCACTTAATCCTCTGAAACCAAAATATAATTTTGCCCGAAGTTTGTGAAAAATAACTTACAGACCACCGTCACCAAAGCATCATTGAAAGATATTACTTGTCAGTGTCCAAATGAAAGCTAGATTCATGTCTTCCCGGATATGATAATACCGATTTTAACTTTTTCCTATATTAAATCATTTACAGAGTGACGAGTTCTGTTAAAAGAGCAGGACATATTTACCCTGCGGGGCACCTGATATCAAGGGAGTTCACACTGTGAGTGGCTTGCTTTGGAATGTTGTGTTTTTTTTATTTCTGTGCTTGGTAGCTGTCTACTGTCGTTGCATTTGTTTTCTGTGTTCTCGTTGTGCCATTTCTTTGGTCTTCGTTTTTTGTAAACATCACTCCTTTGTTCCTTAGTATTCTTCTGCCGTTGTTACAGACCAAGTTGAAAAACTGTCTGCAATTTGCAATATTTTTCAAAGTTTCAAGGGGCTTTATGCTCTCAAACAGAAATTTAAATTGGTGAAGAGTTTGTTTGCAATATTACTTAAAAGAAATGGGTCAGAAACCAACCCCAAATGGTCAAACTTTCAATGGCATCAGTCTAGAATCACTTAGCTCTTAAAAGGAAAGGAAACTTGGTCAGGGATTGTAGTTATCAACTTGCTTATCAATATTATGTCGTTTATAAATGATCGAACTTGCATGGGTTTTGCAGTTAACAACTTACATACCAAGTTTGATATATCATCAAAATAAAGCTAGCGGAATTATCCCAAAAGAAAAGTGTTCAAGTAGTTTCAGAGGAGCAGCACTTTAAATACATTTTCTATGATATGGTTGGTGGCCATTTTGGATGAAGTACGAACATATAAATCAGAAACTTTCAAGGGAATCACCAAAGGACTTTCGTGACCAAATTTGGTTCCGATTGGCTTAGTAGTTTCAGAAAATTTCTTTGATTGCATTTTCCATAGGATCAGGTGTTAAATTGTGTTTCCTCGCTTGCGACAATCTTGGATAAGGTAAGCGCACTCTTTGACCCTTCTTTCAAAATTACGTTTTGTCATATGGTTTTTCTGTTCCAAGATAGTGGCCATTGAGTTAGTAGTCTACCTATATTGGGTTTTATTCGCATGTTTATGATTCTATAGGGAAACGGGATAGAGAAAGGGGAGGTTTGGGTATCCATAAACCGGTTTAATCCTACCACTGGCTTTTGCTAGTACCGGTACCAAGTCCGGCTATCCCGAGTTCCTATCGTTATTTATGTTTGTCTTTTGTTATCATTATTGTTTGCTTGTAAATTGTGGTATGTGATTGAAGTTCCTGGCCATTGTGGTTGTTTGTTGTTATCCTGTTTTTGTAAGAACATAAAAATAACAAATTTTGACCATTTCAGAATAATTGTAATTATGTTTCCAAATGGCTCAATAGTTTCAGAGGAGAATATCTTTGTACGCATTTCCCATAAGGCCTATAATAAACTGAGCTACCAGCTGGCAGCCATCTCGGATAAAATACGAATATAAAAATCACACACTTTGAAGGGGACCACCGAGGGCTATTGTCACAAAGTTTGATTCCGATTGGTTCGGTTATTTCGGAGATCTTTGAATGCATTTCCTATATAGTTCTATGCTAAAATATGTTACTTGCAGGAGGCGATCTTAGATGAGGCATGAAAATAAAAATAAAACACTCTGAAGGGGAACTATATTTGCTCAGCGGTTTCAGAGGAGAAGATTTTTGAATAAAAAAGTAACGACGGACACCAGTGACGTGAAAAAGGCATCCTGCCTTTAGCAAGGTGAGCTAAAAACGATACTATTTTTCCAATTCAATTTTTATATCCAATATGATATGATTTTTTGATGTTCCAGGTATCTATGTAAGCACTGTAATTAAGATCTGCCAAAAGGTACAGTCAGAAAACACTAACATTTAAAAAAAATTGGATTTTTTTAATTGTAAAATTATATTGAAACCACTATCAAATAATATTCGCCGCTTAAAAGATATTTTCTGGAGTGGCGATTTTACTTTGTCCTTTAGTCACATCACTCATAAAATATCCCACAACTCATAACCTGATATCATCATTCATAACGATTCACAAAATTTTTAATTTTCATATAAAATATTATCTTTTTTAGTGTCGAAGGAACATATCAAGGCAAAAGTGTTAATATTACAATCAGACGTACATAAATATGTGAATTAATATCGCTGATTATTAGAAACAGACAAATTTCGGACGGTTTGTCAAAAATTTGACAAGTTCAACCACACAAAAACAGTAATTCAGCAAACAATACGTTACCGTTTAATAATATTTTTGTATGTATATTATCCTTGACTTAATAGCGATAAAGTACTGTTATTTCTCAGTACAACGACAAAATGAATTGTATCTAGGAAAGGGATAAAATTACAGTATATTGAAAGATAAATTTGACATTTCGATTAATTTTGTACTTTATTACTTTATTCTATACCATAAACAATATTAACAGATTCCCAGTAGTTTGTGCTGTAAACAGTTTTGTTGTTTATGTTTAATTATGTATTATATATTGAAAAAGGGATACTGTATAAATTACAATTACGCAATATTTGGTATCCCCAGCATTTTGTCAACTTGCATAACATACTATACACTCGATCACAAGGAGAAATATGTAAAGTTTCTATATGATTTTATCCTAAAACTGCGTCAAAAAAGGTAAGCTTATTGAGTATTTCAAAAATACGCATACAATTTGAAAAGGGGTTGTAAGAGAGAAAAGGGATTTCTAAATTTCCCTGTAATGAAAAAAAAATCAGATAAAAATTGAAACAAGTTTTGTGACCAATGACCACCAAACGAGATTTAAAAGAGTTTTAACCTTACCTTTAGTTTTTGCTGGTGCCTGTACCAAGTCAAGTGGTTCAGATCGTTGTTAACGTTGGTCTTTTCTTTTTTACAGTTCGGATATGCGGTATGAAGACCGATCTATTATAAACCGCCAATACGGTCTGTAAGTTTCATTTATTGTGAACCCCTATTATGGCTTATACGCATGGACCATTTACAGTATTAACAGCCGATCTCAAATAAGATGTAATAAATGGATTTTGCAATGTAAATAACGATAGATTCAAAGGAACATAACAAAGGGATTCAATATACAATAACTATACAATGAATGGATATGTAGTAAATGCACATGATGCACATCACATGAGACAGGGTCTTTACAAATACACGGTAAAACCAAGAAATAGAACAGCGCTTTGTTGTTCTTCTTCATCCTGATGTCACCAAGAAAACTTTGCTCATACTTCCTAGTAAGTTCAAGACCACCCTAGCAAAGGTTTAACTGGAATTCATTGCTTAATATCGGACAATGCTACATTAATATTTTACGAAAGGATATGGAGTGAATGAACATAAGAACATAACACATATGTTAACTTCAACTGCAATAATTTTAATGAGCCGTATTGCAATGTTTGTTTTAGTCATGGATGCGGGATCGTCAACAAACATGAGATTAACTGGCAAACCGATCTTACAACCACCGTCATCTGTGGTCCCATTAAACACTATCAGAAGACATTCAAAATATAAAAACACATTAACAACCACAGGCACTCATCGAGTCGACTGCAAGAAAACTCGGACTTGAAAATCAAGTTAAACCTGTGTATACCCTGATCAACTGTAAAGCTGTATTAACCAAAATTGTGTGAATTTTTCCCCATATCTTATATCTTGACTGTTGTTAAATCAAACACAAAATCTCCACTCAAGGTTAAGGTCAGTTTCATTGTGATGGTTTCATCCCCGCACTTTCTGAAAAAAGTTCGGGGATATTGTTTTCGCCCCACGTCTGTCCATCCGCCCGTCTGTCCGTCCGAAATGATGTGACGCGAACTCCTCCTACTTTTTTGGAATTAGGCTTTTAATTTTGTTTTAGAATTGTTGCACATATACTGCAGATGCGCAACAAGCTTTTAAATTTTTGAAATTGTAAATTGTTAATGCAAACAAGAGGCCCAAGATATCGATTTTGACACATGTTGCATGTGACGCGAACTCCTCCTACAATTTTGGATTTAGAGATTAAATTTTGTTGTGGAATTGCTGCACATAGTCTGCAGATGCGCAATAAGCTTTTGGATTTTTTGTTCTTTATCTTGGTGCAAACAAGAGGGCCAAGATGTCAATTTTGACAAAGACCTAGAGATGTGGATTTTGACACATGTGGCATGTGACGCAAATTTCTCCTACATTTTTGGATCAAGGGATTAAATCTTTATGCAGAATTGTTGAATATAGTCTGCAGATTTGCAATAAGCTTTTGGAATTTTGGTTCCGGTTCCAACTTTCGTAAATTTCCTGAAAATGTCAAAGACACATATTTTTGAAATTTTGGCATATAATCTTTAATTTTGACAAGTGTTTGGTAAAAAACGAAATTCTGAAAATTTAGGATTCTGAAAGGTGGTTCCAATTTTGGTAAATTTCCTGAAAGTCTTCAAAGACCACTTATTTTTTGGAGTTCTACCTAGCAACTGTACTTCAAATGTTTGTGTAGTTTAGGACAAACAATTCCATCAATTGGATTTAAAAAATATTCGGTTCCAATTCTGGTAAATTTCCTGAAAGTCTCAAAGACCACTTACTTGTTGGACTTCTACCTACCAACCATACTTAAATTGTTCGGGTAGTTTAGGACAAACATTTCGATCAATTTGATTTCAAAAATATTTTATTTCAATTTTGTTAAATTTCCTGAAAGTCTCAAAGACCACTTATTTTTGGAATTCTACCTAGCAACCATACTTAAATTGTTTGTGTAGTTTAGGACAAACATTTTCATCAATTTGATTTCAAAAATATTTGTTTCCAATTTTGGAAAGTTGTCCTAAAAGTCTGAAAGACCACTTATTTTTTGGAATTCTACCTAGCAACTGTACTTAAAATGTTTATTTAGTTTAGGATAAACACTTTCATCAATTGGATTTCAAAAATATTTGATTCCAATTATGGTAAATTTCCTGAAAGTCTCAAAGACCACGTATTTTTGGGAATTCTACCTAGCAACCATACTTAAAAATTTTCGTGTAGTTTAGGACAAACATTTTCATCAATTGGATTTTAAAAATATTTGATTCCAATTTTGATAAATTTCCTGAAAGTCTCAAAGACCACTTATTTTTTGGAATTCTTCCTAGCAACTTTACTTAAAATGTTTCTGTAGTTTAGGACAAATATTCAACGTCAACCGGATTTCAAAATATATTTGATTTAGAACAAACATTCAACGTCAATTGGATTTCAATATATATTTGATTCCAATTTTGGTTAATTTCCCGAAAGTCTCAAAGACCACTTATTTTTTGGAATTCTACCTAGCAACCATACTTAAATTGTTTATGTAGTTTAGGACAAACATTTTCATCAATTGGATTTCAAAAATATTTGATTCCAATTTTGGTAAATTTCCTGTTTATGTAGTTACTGAAATTCTACTTAGCAACCATATATCCTAGAATTCTTTTAGTAAAAATAACGACTATCAATAGTTTGATTTCAAAAATATTGAAAAAATTATGCCCAGGGTGTATAACAACTGTTTTCTGTGTCAAACAAGGAGTGCGGGGATAACTGTCGTTTCCGACATATAGTTTTGAATTTGTAATTACAATACATGGGCACACGAATAACTAATTAAACAGGAAAACGTGAAATTTCTAAAATAAAAACAAATTAAAACATTTCACTTGCATTATTTATTATGAAATCACAACAAAAACCTTTTATTAATACTTAAATTGACACATGTCTTTTAGGAAAAGAACAAAACTTACAAAAATATAAAAAAAAATCATAATATAATAAATCTCATAGCTTTGCACATGTTGATTTTAATGATTTAACAGAATTTCATTATGTCTTCACCAAAGTTACTGATTGTGACCATGAGTGTAGTGAGTCTGTTGACGGTATCATCAGAAATAGACGTTGAATGTTTCCAACCATTCTGTAAATGTGACCACGGAAAAGCTGTTTGTTCAGGAAAATCTCTAACTTATATTCCACAATTTCCACGAAACATACATTTAGTTGAAATAAGAAATATAAGTCTAGATCAAATTGGAAATAACGGATTCTCCAACTTAACTACCAACGTTGTTAAAAAGATAACTCTTTCAAATATCGGTTTAAAATATATCAACAGGGACTCCTTCAGTAAATTAAGCTATTTAAGCTCCCTTGAAATATACATGAATATCATCTCAATGTTACTTCACTAAAGCATGCGTTCAGGAGTCTACGAAATGATCGGCTCGTCAGCATTATTCTCACGTTCAATGGATGGTATCAAATTCCTGTTGAATTCTTCTCGTCTTTTGAAAACAGCAGAAAATTGGACAGCGTAAAACTTAACAACAACAATTTACAATATATTGACCTAAGATTATTTCAGCATTTAAAGCGAGTCCGATATTTGGATTTGTCAAATAATAAAATTAAAGTAATTATATCAGCAAATCTCCCTTCTTTGTCCAGACTTTACCTTAATAATAATATGTTGTACGAGATACCAATATTTTGTAAGAAGAACAGCAGTTTATTTCCTAGGTTACAGCATCTTAATTTAAATTATAACTATGCTAGTGAGATAACGAAAGATTCCTTTAATTGTCTTCCAAAACTAGAACGCCTTTATTTGGATAATTCGAACATAAAAGTGCTAATGGACAATGTATTTTCAGTCTTGCCATCACTTAAACAATTATTGGTCAGGAAAAATGGGGATTATCTTAGACAAATAGAAAACTTTGCTTTCAACAGTACTTCCTTGGAAAAATTATCACTTGCGAAATCAAAATTTCACTTTGACAGACCATACGATTGGTATAATCCCGAATTCATTTTCAGATTTTGTACGAATCTGAGAGATCTAGATTTATCAAATAACAATCTACCATATGGCTACATAGCATTGTCGAAATTTTTCAAACCTCTTGACAAACTTAGGAAACTTACCTTGTCATCAACCGAACTTTCCGAAATTCCAAAATATGTTTTCAATGGAATGCCATTTCTTGAGCAATTAAACCTGGAAGGTAATCGCATAAATAGATGGAATGACTCTAGGCATATTTTTGGAAATATATCATCACTTCGTTATTTGATCTTGTCACAGTTGTAAATGATTCATCATTTACGGAAAACATTCTGTTTTCATTGAAAAAACTTAATCTTGCAAAAAATCCTTTTGCATGTACATGCGATCAGAAATGGTTTCTAGAATGGATTCAAAATACAGATATTCAGATGGTGTCTTATCCGAGTGATTACATGTGTAGACAACCCATCAATATGCATGGAGTTCTTTTAAATGAATATAAACCAACTGATGATATATGCGATCCATGGAACCATTTATACACACTGGCAATAGTATTACCAATATTTGTAATTTTCTTAGCAGCATTAGCCGTCCTGTGCGTCAAATGTCA
This sequence comes from Modiolus philippinarum, assembly GCA_002080025.1. Classification (NCBI taxonomy): domain Eukaryota; kingdom Metazoa; phylum Mollusca; class Bivalvia; order Mytilida; family Modiolidae; genus Modiolus; species Modiolus philippinarum. The sequence continues at coordinate 42,403 of MJUU01004164.1, forward strand.
TATAAATATGAAGAACTACATTTATCTTATGCGTGTTTTGTCAGTTGAAATGAGAAATGGTGCTTCGTTTGACGACGCCAGTAATTATGATTATCATGCATTCGTTGTATATTGTGAGGCAGACAGATTGTGGGTACATGGCGAGTTGCTACGAAAAATTGAAACAGAGCTGAACATGAAGTTATGAATACATCACAGAGAGGTCGGCGAGACAGTAACTGCAAATATTGATAACTTTCTGACAAAATCGTGGAAAATCCTAGTTATAATGTTTGCCAAAAGTGAATGGTGTCAGTGGGAGGTGGACGTGGTTCAGGAAAGAAGACGCAAAATTGGCGAGAATGCAGTCATTCCTATTATGTATCAGAGTATTGACTCAAAACATATGACAAGTCAAATTCGAATGTTGATTAACAGTACTCCGTACATCTTATATAAATCTGGAGTTGGTGAAAAACTGTTCTGGAAAGCATTAGTTCACAGCCTTCAGAAACCACTTGGGAATAAACCTATAGCTATAATATAACTGTTTAACAATTAAAGGATATAGAGTAAATACATATGAGACAAAATCTCTTCAAATACAAAGTAAAACCAAGCAATGAAACAAATATTGTAGTTCTTGTGACTCATCATGAGCTCTTCAACAATGAGCTTGCCTTAGAGCAAGTACTGAGTATGTATCGGTGCTTTTGAATAAATAAGCTTGCCTTTGTTGACAGAAAAACTTGCGCATCAAACATATTTATTATACTCTTTTCTTTTTCAACAATTTTTCACTGGACTTTAAACTCTAACTAAATAATCAATCAATCAATCTTTTTCAATAATCAATCAATCAATCTTTTTCAACAAGTTTTTATTTGTACAATTGTTTTGTCAATATGGGTTATAGCAAAAACCGAGGAAAAAATTCTAAAAGTATAATTTCAATGATTAGTGCAATAATGCAGTGTCAGAACTGCAAAATAAATCAAACAATGTTTATTGAATAAAAGATGAAAAAGTAAAAATATTGTTGAGGAATTCACTTATGTTGTCAACAAAGAAGGAAATTAAGCCCTTGGTTTAAACTTCTTTCAACAATCCATATACCACCAGGTAAAAGCGGACATATATTTTACGGTAGGACACGTGACATTTATTGTGTTTGAAGTCACTGTCTTTAGCAGGGAGGAAAAATATCCTTTGTCAGCAAAATGACCGTAAGAAGGTAAATATCGGTAGAGACAAAACCAGAGTTCTATACACTTGATAAAGCATGAAATCTACAATCACAGCAGATACAGATGCGATTAAGCAGCTTGTGACATTTTAAATCGTAGACTATTATAATTTTTGTCATATCGGTATTATGTTGTTTCATTACATACTTAGCAAAGATATGTTCTGTTTTGCATATGTAGTTATAGCTGGAAGTTAACAGTCCATATCAACATACACAGTCTGATATGGCCATATCAGACTGCCTCGTCCTGAAAAACCATATCAGCCCGCATATATGGCTATTTCGGTATGGGTATGATAATATCTCCTAATTGGGAAGTATATAATAAACAGATTAAGACATGGCCTTTTCCATATCAGCACTGTTATTATCCCTCGATCCATATCAGCCCTTGGTTGGCGCCTGGAGCTGATAACCGTGCAGATATGGAAAAGGCCATGTATTAATATATATTTATACCATGGAGTCGATACTTCTCATAGTGGTATCAAACCATTTTCACAGTACGTCAGAGCTAACTAAAAAATTGATCATTTCAAAAGTAAATCTATTCATCCTAGGGGTATCTCCCTCGTGCAAAGCTCTACCCAATCTGATAATAATGTCGTATTTTAGCCCTTTTGGTCTTTTGTTAAGGATCGGCTGTATGTTTGGCATTTTGTAATCTCTTTAATGTTTTCGAGTTCTTAGATAGATTAGATGTTCTGTTAGGTTTTGAAGATCTTTTGTTTCAGAATGATTTATTTTTATTAGCACTGAATAGACACAAGTTGTCAAAAGGGCCAGCTCAAATTAATTGCAATTTCGGTATTTTTATGTATTATACACATAAAGTTAAAGACGAACACTCAACTTGTGTCGGCACCTGACCTTAGTATTAAAATGCTAAAAAAATTATGTATTTAAATTTCCTAACTCGTTGTGTTGAGAAAATAGGAAGGTCGACGTCTTTCGTAAAAATATCATGAACATATATGGCTGATTGACAGTAATATTTAAATAACAAGCAAAGTAATAAACGGATATTTTCATACTATTACGTGTTAGAAGTCTGTAATGGCAGGAGGCATCGCCGAGGGCCATTTCAGCATCCGGAGGCCATTATTACAGACCGAGAACATATAACAGGGTCATTATGAAAATGCCCATTTCTTAAAACTTTTATTAACTAAATGGGGGAACTTAAATAGATTAATAAGTAAATGTATATAAATATTTTTTTTTTAGAAATTCCTCTTTTGAAATGAAATGTTATTTGTGGGATCAAAAGTTTATCCTTCATAAATCTCATTCATAAGGTATAAGATGTACCCCTCTTAGAACGAAAAAGACAAGTCATGAAGTATAATTTCTGATCCCTTTTGACGATATGAGTAATATGAGTGGTTACAAGTAAGATCAAATATCTGAAACAAAAGAAACATTATTTTCAATACAGCTGTATTAGGAACAAAAAACAATGTTTATTTTCTGATTCCTTTTCCTTGCGATGTAATTAGTAAAACAGGTGGTCACAAGTAGGATCATTTATCTGAAACAAAAAAGTCTAGTCTCAATACAAATGTATAAGGGTTTACCTCTGAAGTACCGAAAAAAAAACAAGACAAGTTGTATATTTTCTGATTCCCTGTGATGAGATGAGTAAAATGAGTGGTCATAAGTAAGGTCAATAATCTCAAACAGAGGTATTAATCATCATACTACATGATACAGCTTCTTATTCAGGCAAAAGAATGTAAGTCAGACCACTCAGGCAACTAAACCGAGCAGCAAAATATGCATTTCCTTTTTTCTAATCATTGTTCAAAACAAAAGAATGCAGAAATAATGTGTTCTTTACTGTTTATTTATGATGCAATCATGATTTTGCGTTTTTAAGACACCAAGTGAACTACACAACCGCCATCTTGAAATCTGCAATTGTCCTGCTATCTCTAAATGGCCCTGTTATCTCGTAATGGTCCTGTTTTTCCGCAATGGCCCTGTTGTAATGCATACTTGTAATTTATAAAGGCAAGGCATTTTTCATATTTAATCTTAACTAGTGAATAATGTAATTTAAAAACATTTTCTGCAAATAGCCATTACGGCAACTTATGCTCTTCAGTGCAGATAAAATCAAAGCGTTTAGAATACCAAAGAAAAAACGTATGATGTTTAAAGGCTAAATGAGAACAAAAAACAATTCGATCTACAATGAAAACCAAAAATTGGCTAAGAGCAGATTTGAACGAAGAAGATGTTTTTAGTTTCAAATAAAAAAAAAAGCCCTCAATTTAGATATTGCAAATTTCAGATTAAGATTCTTAATTTCTTTATAACCAATTTATATAATACAAAGAAAAGCAATACACACATTTAGACAATTTATGAAATAAATTATTTTGTGGAATGGCAGCCCGTTATTTGTTATCTGGTGATTAGGTGCTATGGATTTTAATTCATAATGTTGGTATCTAACCAATTAGATTCATTCTAAACAATAGAGGGGGAGTTTGTATTAAACCCAAAATGTTTGTCAGCCTATCTAATCACTTATGTTTATAACAAAGTAAATAATATTGTTTTAGAATATTTTATGTTTTGTTAAATCAGAATTGTAATTCAGGGAAATTTGTTATAACTTAACCTCCTCCTCCCCATTCCTCCACCCAAATGCATTATACTGCGGCATAGTGAACATTTATAGCTTTAATTTGCTGTATATTTATAAAGTTGAACTTTGTTGTTATGACAATAAGATATTTGTGTCAGTTTGCAGTGATAAACGAAATTGAAAATATAAACAGCACCAGCGAGCTTGTTCACCTTTTGCTTCTAAATTATGAAGAAATAAATTAAACAAAGACGGCGTTTAAGACCCGCGTCAAGGCGGCCGATTTATTATTTTATGTTGATTCTAAAATATACATTGACTACATGTATAGAAAATACAATTATTGATTGAAAGGCGAAGGTGGGGTTCAAAAACGGCCACTGGACGAATGTCCTCCCCACCCGAGCTGCGTGTACGTAGTGCTGGAAATATATCAGGTTTAAATTAACCAGGAGAACGCACCTCTGCATTTATATTTTTGATTAATTTGCAAAGATTTTTTAAAACTTGTACATATTTTGACTTGAACTTCAAAGTATTCACTCTGCTGAAGTAATATTTTTCAAAAACGATTTTCCTTGAAACAACGACAGTACAATACCCAAGGAAAAAAGGAATGAAATTCACAAAAATCGAAGTCCAAAGACAGGGCAAAAACGAGAACACAGAAAACAATGACGTTACACACAAAAACAATGACGTTAGACAGATACAAAGCACAGAAACAGAAATTACAACATTCAGAACAAAGGCACTCGCAGTGTGAACTCCAGTGAAACTGAGAGTGACATCAGGTGCTCCGGAAATGTAAGCATGTCCTGCTCTGTTAACATCACCCTTCAAACTGTGAGTGATTCAATCCTGGAAAATGTCAAAGTCGGTAGTCAATTCCGGGGACACGTGAATCTAGCTGAAAATGTCCACTTTCATTTGGGATACTGACACGTCATATCCTTCAATGATGCTATGGTGACGGCCATAGAATTTCTTGAGGGATGAAATTAACAAAGGTTGAACAAAATCCTGACTAAGCAGCTTTTGGGACAGTATTTTTGCTCTGTTAAAAAAATCACTGTACAAACTACATGTTCGGCAGTAACGAATCAACTGTGAAATGTACACTCCATAGGCTGGAGAGGTAGGTATATTGCTACTAAGAAAGGGAAAGTTCACAATGGGGAAATTAAAATCATCACGCTTGTCATATAGCTTAGATTTCAAACGTCTATCTTCGTCAATATACAATAAAAAGATCTAGGTACGAAGCTGAAGTAGGTGTTTCAGTTGTTTCTTTAATTTCAAGCTCATTTGGATAGATCTGATGTAAATACTCGTTAAATCTAGGATTATTAAGAGAAAGTACATTGTCTATGTAGCGGAAGCTGAAATTAAAGGACTGGGCTAAATGTTTTTGTTTTCTTTGAATAAGCCCCTGTAAAAACTTTGCCTCGTACGAGTAAAGGAAAAGGTCAGCTAAAAGCGGCGCTTAGTTTGTTCCCATAGGAATCCTTGAGCTACAAAATGGAATTCATCTTCTAATTCGTTACAGTTACTATTATTACAAAATCTCTCGGTTCTGCCATCTTCCTGTTCCTATTGGTAATCTAGGATTACCAGTTCTAAATCTACATGGTATAATCCTGTCCTTATCAGATGATAAATCAAGATTTTTTTTTCGAATTCTAAATTTTCTTTAAATAATTTAAAACGAACCTTCTATATCAGGGCCCCATGTCAGTTGGAATTTATCGCATAATATTTGTTTAATACTCTGTTTAAACCATTTCACATCAAAATTACCTATTAGAAAGTCTACAGTTGTTTAAAAATATTTTAAGGCCATGTCCAGTTATTATTAAAACTACCACTTGTATTCTTAGCATACAAATAACTTTTAAAATATATGTGTTTATGTACAATCTTTACTGTTTACAATATTTGCAAAAAATAAAATAAAATAAAATAAAATGCGTTGTTTTATATAGAATGACAAAGGATAAGTACATTACTCTCCATGTACCATAAAATTGAGAGGTGTTTTTTTTATTTAACAAAAGTTTACCGATTTTCAAATGTACTCTTTCAATTATATCAATATTACTAAAACCAGATTTCACATCCGTATAAAATTTATCAAAAAGATCATATTGACAACGAATGGAAAGATGACCATAATCTTCATTTTTTCAACGCTTCATACATTGCTTTGTATGCCTTATTCACAAGTTGTTTTTATAACTAGAACAAAGCTACCGGTTCTAGAAAAACAAATACCAAGATCTTTAACATTTTTTTTAAAAAAGAATTTCATTATACTTCAATATCAAATTAATGTTCGATGTTTGAAAGTTCTGCCAAACCCTACAGACTCAGTTTTTCAAGAAAAACAAGATATTTTTATACATTTATTTGGGATGGAAAACCAATTAAAGTCAAAAGCTCAGTGATGATAAATGATCTAGATAAGGGGGGATTTATACCTCATATCCGGTCTATCTGTTATGCACTGAAAATGATATAAACAAAACTGCTCCATCCGCTCGACCATTATCCTTTGAAAATTCTACTGTTAATTCTTTAGAAGAATTTGGTGGTGATAAAGTACTTACACTGAAAAAGGAGGGTATGGAGTGGGTCTAAAAGAAATTAAATACTTTTTACAACAAACTATAGTATAAATGGTGTTTACTTTTAAAGGATTTGCTATCAGAAAATATTTATTTTCTGAATACACTGAATTTTTGGAAAATACCAGAATTTGTCAACAAATTTTCTTGAATTCTATAGTATCTTAAAAGTGCAATCCCGTTAGATTTGAATAGAGCAGTTGTGGGAAAAGAAAGACGGGATATATTGGATACCATTTACATTGCCAAACTGAAAAAATGTCAGAAGCCTAGTAAATTTATCCACATTTTTTTTCTAATGTCAAAGAAAATCCTATCAAATCTCAGGAGAAGTTGTCCGAGACACTAAATCTCGAGATTGAGAACTAGGAATACATAGCTGCAGCATTTTCAATTTAGATTTTTGCAGAGAATACTTGCTACTAATTCTCTTTTATACAAGTGTAGGATAAAAGAAACAGAAAAGTGTACTTTTTGTTTCGAAACAAAATGTCTAATGGACAAAAATATTTCAATCTAGATGCGTAACATGAGAAAGCAATTAACAATGGAACTCAGGAGGGGGGACAAAATGGAAATTCCATTAAAATTATTACATATATGGAAAATGAGGGTAACAGTCGAATCTTACATGAAAAATCGGATTGGAATGGTTACACAGCTTTTTTGAAAATAGAATTATTTTATCACATGTATTGAAAATCAGGTTCAAATGATTGCATGTTTTAAAATACAATTTCAATCTTTGCACCCTATTGGGAATTAGAGTTCAATTATCCCATGTAAAAAAAATCAGGGTTACAAATGTGTGCATATTTAGAGAAGCAGGATACAATGGCATCATTATTTTTTGAACTACAGTAACGTGAAATCAACCACGGGATTACACAATCACAATTACAATTATGGAAATGCAAGACGAATATCGATAAAGTTACTTCGCTTTTAAAAGTAATATCCAGTGGTAAATTCATTTCAATATGAATTACTTAATGCTAATATAAAATAGACACCGTATCTGACAGTGAGGTGTAATGTGTTAGAAGCGTTCTCTGTGAAATTGTTATTTCTGTCTATGCTGAAGTCCAGTGATGGAGGAAAGCACAGGAATGCATACTTTCAGACAGTTTTGGGACTTTTGCATTTGATATCATATAATGAGGACAGCACTTATAGAGTAAATGCAATTTAGTTTTTTTCTAAAAAAAATGATCGCCCTTAACGCTTTCTTCCAGATTGTATTCACAATACACAAAAAATTCGAAATATTTATATATGATATTCCGCTTAAATGAAATGTCCATGTAATCCTGCAATTTGATTGGTTACCTTGACAGAGGATATGAGACCGTATCCCCGTATCAGCAAAATCACAATTTTAAACGCTTTTAAAATACATATAACACTTCTAGTTGAATATAATAGTTATTTGGCCGTCACAGGGGATTTCACTATCTTGCCCTGTATCTCCTTCGCCTAATGGCTCATGGGATGTAAAACACAGATAGTGAATATGAACCCGTATCCCCTGTAAAGATCTACGAATAGTAGCCATAAATTCCGCTCAAAATAGTGCTGGTGGCGATCTTGAACTTATTATGAGGTATGACAAATTTCATTGTTGAAGGCCTCATAGTGACTTCAAGATGAATAACAACTAGATTTGCAATTGCAAGCAATAGCCGATGTCACCCCAGACTCCCCATTTGATGATTCCACTGCATTCGCAGCGTCAAAATCTACCTAGAAATCAAATTTCGTTGAAATCGGGCAATGTTGAAATTTTGACGTATTTTGGCGGCCATCTTGGAAATGGCGGCCATCTTGGAAATTTTTAACGCATTGTGAATAACTTCAGATGGTGTTCCAACTTTGTGCAAAGTTTGAAATCAATTGGTCCAGGCATTTAAAAATAATCGCTCGGACAAGAATTATTGGAAGAAGAAGAATAATAACTAGATTTACAATTGCAAGCAATAGCCGATGTCACCCCAGACTCCCCATTCGATGATTCCATCACATTTGCAGCATAAAATCTACCTAGAAATCAATTTTCGTTGAAATCGGACAATGTTGAAATTTTGACGTATTTTGTCGGCCATCTTGGAAATGGCGGCCATTTTGAAATTTTTTTTTCACATTGTGAATAACTTCAGATGGTGGTCCAACTGTGTACCAAGTTTGAAGTTGTTATGTTCAGCCATTACAAAATGACGGCTCGGACAAGAATCATTGGAAGAATAATAATAATAATAATAATAATAATAAGAAGAAGAAACGTAGAATAACAACATGTCACCCCGACAAAGTCTGGGGTGACATAATAAAAGCGTTGTAACATTGCTGGGTTCTACCATGTATATAAGACTTGTCTCATGTTCACTTACTCCATATCCTTCCATTGTTTATTCGAGACTGGAGGTTGTCTCCCCGACAGTGTGGAGTCAGTAAAAAGATTCCCCGTGAGAGAGATGTACATATATGCTCTCTATTTATCTTTAGTTATTTGTCCCCCACCGCAACGCGGAGCGGGGACATAGAAATGCCGGGCGTCCGTGCGTCCGTCACACTTTCTTGTAAGCGCTCTCATGCAAACAAATTGAAACGAATTTTCATGAAATTTATACCAAATGTTTGTATCACTAATACCTTGGTCAAGTTCAAAAATCAGCCTTGCTCGATACTTTTTGACGGAGTTATGGGACTTTGACCGAAATCATGACTCTCTTTTATCCAAAACGGATTTTCATGAAATTTATACCAAATGTTTATACCATTAATACCTTGGTTAAGTTTAAAAATCAGCCTATGTCGATATTTTTTGACGGAGTTATGGGACTTTGACGAAAATAACGACACGATTTTAGCCAAAAATTAACCTTGTAGGCGCTTTCATGGCTACAAATTTTGATGTATTCTCATGACATTTTTACATGTTACATTAATACCTTGGTTAAGTTTGAACATCAGCTTTGGTCGATATTTTTTGACGGAGTTATGGGACTTTGACGAAAATAATAAAAGCATTGTTTCATTGCTTGGTTCTATCATAAATTGTAGAGAATTTGTCTCATGTACATTTACTCCATATCCTTTCATTGTTTATATAAATTTATATTGTTTCCGTAGGTATTGCATATAAATTTATATAGTTTCCGTAGGTATTGCATATAAATTTATATAGTTTCCGCAGGTATTGCAGTAAATTCTGGTTGAAAAGGGTTTTGTATAATACATTGACTAATTTGTTGGAATAACATATTCAGATTATATTCAATATTTTCATTGAAATGCAGCATTAAGTGGAATAGCATCATGCACATTTATGAAAAGCAACTATCATGTGAAGTGTTATCACTGCATTTTTGTGTTTCATTTGTTCAGTTCTACAGAGTGCTGAACGGGTTGCCAGTACCCATACCTAAAGCATGAAGCATAGCCTGCCTGATATGCTTAGGACAATCCGAAAACGACCAAAACTACACGATTTGACTATTTATAATCACTTTACAACGACGAAATGCATTGTATCTATCGAAGAGATAAAATTATATTGAAATTTCGATAAATTTGACATTTCAATTAGTTTTGTTGTTTATGACTTTATTTTTATACCATAAACAATTTAAACAGCATTCCTAATAGTTTGTGCTGTAAACAATTTTGTTTTGAAGGTTTTATTATGTACTCTATATTGAAATAGGGATATTGTATAAATTACTATTACTTAATTTTGGTATCCTCAACATTGCAAAATATACTATATACTGGTCCACAAGGAGCAATATTTAAAGTTATTGTGTGATATCACCTTTAAACTTAGTCAAAATAAAAAGGTAAGCTTATTGATAACTGTACAAATTTAACTATACAATTTAAAAAAAAAAGGATTGTATGCGAGTTAATTAATTTTTTAAGTTTCCTGTAATGAAAAAACAAACATTACGATCATTGACCACCGAATGAGGTTTTAACTGCTACCTTTTGCTGGTGCCGATTCCAAGCCCGTTTATGGTGTGCAGACAATCATTAAAGAACCGCCAATGCAGCCTGTAAGTTTGATTATCACGAATGCATAGTGGCTATAATAAGCACGGATCGCCAATAAAATGTGATAAATGGATTTTGTAATAGCGATAGGCACAAAGTATACATTAAATGCAAATGAATGAATATGTAGTAAATGCCTATGAGACAGAGTCTCTACAAATACATTATAAAACCAAGCAATAAAAAAACGCTTTCTTTGTTGTTTTTCATCTTGGTCACCATGAGGCCTTCAGTAATGAGCTTTGATCATACTGCATAGTAGTGTCAAGACGGCACCTAAAACAGGTTTGAGCTGAATTCATTGCTTAATGTCGAACAATGCTAAATTCATGTTTACATATCACCCATCTTCGAAAATAAACTGGCAAGCCTGTTTTGATATTATTAAAGACGCAGTTACCAATTATTGTACTGAATGGTACAAACGGGAAAGTGCAGACAAACACACACTCAATATGTTCAGAGATAAAATCATCATTAACAAAGTCACCTACAGAATAATTTCTTATAAAGATAATTTTAAAGAGTCACCGCTTAGGCTGTCTGTAAACAGAAGTAAGTTAAAATTAAGAGATCTTAGCAATAAATATGTGTTTGTATCAGTCGAGAAAGCCTCCAACAATATTTCTATTATTTGAAAGAAATATTATATCGATGCCCAGCAAAACGAATCTGCAAAGTCTAACATTTTCGAACGTACTAATTTTGACGAAAAAAAAAACATCAACCAAACAGCACTACAACGATGCAGAAATGCTCCAAGTTCCACCTAATGAAAGCACATTTCTTACTATGTACATGGTTCCTAAGCTTCACAAAAATCCCTATTAGTATCGTTTTTTCGGCATCGATATGAAAAAGAAAGGAAATAGGGTAAATGTCAAGGAGACAACATCCCATATCCAGGTTAAAACGANCCAAAACAAAGCATCTAGGGGTCACCGTACGGTCTTCAACACAGTGAGGAACTTCACACCATATAGCAAGCCCTAAATATTTGGCCCCAAAAAGGTAAAAAAGGTGAATAAATCAATGGAAACAAACCAAATCCAATAACCCAAATATCAATGAGAAACTAAGAACTAAGGACAAGCCAATGATTGTAACTGTTCTACCAATCATTTATCCATCCATTTAACCATTGCATTCACCTGTATTAAAATACAGTAAAAAAAACTTATCAAAACTCTTGTGTAAATTACTTTTTGAGTGTAAAAAATTCAATTGAACCTTTAGATAAAGTAAAATCAATAAAAAGACAATTTTCGTCTATTGACAATTATGGTTTTGCTACACCTTATACAATCCTTCCACATTAATTGTTTGAATCAAAATTGGGACAACTTATTAAATGGTCTTTCAAATTTTCTGGTCTGCACTTCATTTTTTGTAATAAAAAGCAAGAATACTTCTCTAATATCACTTACAAAAATCATTGTTCCTGGACTTGCGATGACATGCGTAAGGCACTGAATCTTTTGCTAGACTACGTTTTTGTTCGTTTTGGCAACATTTTTTTTCAACAGGTCATTTGAATACCCATAGGTACAAACTGTGCATCGCTAATTGTAGATCTTTTTATGTTCTGTTACGAGTGGAACTTTATAAAAAATACTACAGAATGGAACCGTACAAAACACTGAACAACTTATTTCAATCTTCAACGATAACAGCAGGTATATGGACGATATCCTTACTATTGACTACCTCGAGTTTTTAGACTATGTCGACCTCATATACCCACAAGGTCTGAATCTTAATAAAGAAACAAAGATTCTAAATAATGCACATTTCTCGATCTAACTATCATCGGTGGCGCTGGTAAAATTAAAACTAAAATTTATTATAAAAGAGATGATTTTGATTTCTCTTTTACCAATCGGAGACGTTCTTGTAGCTCCATCATACGGTATGTATATATCTCAAATAGGTAATACGCATGCGTGTGTTCTATTCTTGATGACTTTAATGATTGTAACTTTACTATCACATCCAAAGTTTTACAACAAGGTTACGGATTTCACAAATTGATAAACCCATTTCAGAAGTTTTATAGAAGATATGAACATTTGATACCTAAATGTGATGCGAGTCGCAAACAACTTATTACTCACAGTTTAGCGACAATGGGAAAAAACAAAAAATACAACACACCAAACCAATTACAATATCTCAGTTTTAGTAATTAAATTTTGATTTGAGAAAACCACTAATATGCAATATGTCAGTATATTTTAGTTGGATTCTGCAGCCGTCACTTTTATTTATTACATTGAATTTGACAGTTTTATCAACAAAGCACTTATAAATACTATATCCTTGTCAGAAGCTGTGATAATGTGAAGCTCAATCTGAGCGGCTTTTCTACCTATTGTCGCTTAAACTTCTCAGGGCATTTCTCACCCTCGTTTTTACGGTAATGTAGTTAAAAAACTTCCAAAACTGATGTAATAGGGGATATTTACAGGACATTCTTGATAGAGTTAAATTGCCTTTGGATCCAATGACCTGGAGATTTTGCAACTATTCTGGCCTCTCGCTGATACTTCCAATGTCTACTGAAATGCATGATTATTCTTTACAAAACCCTTAGGAAAGTTTTAGATTTTAGTTTTATTCCGTAGTGTGACAGTATTTTACCATGTCAAAAGTCAACTACAACAATACAAGAAAAACATCAATAAAAAGACGAACGACAAACTTAAACAACGATAGAAACTCAGGACAGCCGGACTTGGTACCGGCACTAGCAAAAGCCAGTGGCAGGGTTAAACTGGTTTATGGGTACCCAAAACTCCCCTTATATATCCCGTTGCCTATAGTATGATAAACATGCAAATAAAATCCAATACAGGTTGACTGGCAACTCCTTTACCACTATCTTGAAAAGGGAAAGAGGAAGACAAAACGTAATTTTGAAAGAAGGGTCAAGGAGTGCTAGCCGTTAAGCTACCGGCTAGCTCAAGAAGCCTAGTCTGCTGGTAAAAAACTGTCGCACTAAAAATACAACTCGAAATTCCCCGAAGGGTTTGGTAGAATCTTCAGGTATTTCAGTAGACATCAGCAGCATCAGTGAGAGGCCAGTATACTTGTAAAATCTCCAGGTCATTGGACCCCAAAGCCAATTTAACGGATTCATGCAGAAAATCCTGTCAATATCCCCTATTGTGTAAAGAATATAAGTAACGTCACAATTTTTCATGATTTTTTATCAGTTTTGACATTTTTAACAACATTTCCTTAAAAACGAGGGTGGGAAATTGATAGCTGTGTTAACCGAAAATGTTGTGAAGTTTCTTTTATCAATATCCTATATCATGAATGTTGATAAATTAGACAACCGTCTCTCTTAACCTACCAAATCCTCAGTCTAAAAAGGCTTAGGTTAGTTTCATTGTGATGCTTTATTACGAATTTGTCACTCAAAACATCGGCAAACGAATGCCGAAGCAATTCGGTAAAAGTGAAAATTCTAAAATCAAAATGAAAACAAATCAAAACATTTGACAGGCATTCACCATGGAAAGGGCCTTTAATACTAAAATCAACACACGTGTTTAAACAAATAACAGAAGTTACAAATATATGCAACACATAATATACATAATTTCATGGCTTTGAACATTTTGATTTTAATTCGTTATATTTTATTTTTTAACAGAATTTCAGTATGCCGTCAACAAAATTTTTGATTGTGGCCTTGAGTGTATTGAGTCTGTTGACGGTAACATCAACAGTAGACTTTGAATGTTTCCAACCATTCTGTAAATGCGACCACGGAAAAGCTGTTTGTTCCGGAAAACATCTGACTTATATTCCAAAATTCCCACTAAACATATACGGAGTTGCAATGAGAAATATCAATCTTGATCAAATTACATATAACGGATTCTACAACTTAACTACTAACATTATTAAAAAGATAACTCTTTCAAACATAGGTTTAAAATATATCAGCAAAGAATCATTTATTAATTTAAGCTATTTAAGCTCTCTTGAAATAACTAATGAACCTCATCTTAATATTACTTCATTAAAGAATGCATTCGAAAGTCTTCGAGGTGATAGATTTTCACGGATTGTCCTCACATTCAATGGATGGTATCAAATTCCTCCTGAATTCTTCTCGTCCTTTCAAAACAGCAAATTGTACTACGTAAACCTTAATAATAACAATATACAACATATTGACTTGAGAATATTTCAACATTTAAAAAGAATCAAATATTTGGACCTGTCAAATAATAAGATCAAAGTTATTACGTCGGCAAATCTCCCTTCTTTATCTTAACAACAATATGTTGTACGAGATACCAATATTTTGTAAGAAGAACAGCAGCTTATTTCCTAGTTTGCAGCGTCTCAATTTAAATTATAACTATGTAAGTGAGATAACAAAATATTCCTTCAATTGTCTGCCTAAACTGGAACGCCTAAATTTGGATAATTCAAATATCAGAGTGCTAAAAGACAATAATATTTTCAGTCTTGCCATCACTTAAACAATTAATGATCAAGAAAAGTGGGCCTTATCTGAGACAAATAGAAAATTTTGCTTTCAATAGTAGTTCTTTGGAAAAATTATCGCTTGCTGAGTCAAAATTTCACTTTGACAGACCTTATGATTGGTATAATCCAGAATTCATTTTCAAATTTTGTACGAATCTTAGGGATCTTGATTTAACAAATAACAATTTACCGTATGGCTACACAGCATTGTCAAAATTGTTCAAACCTCTTGACAAACTAAGGAAACTTACATTGTCATCAACCGAACTTTTTGAAATTCCAAAGTATGTTTTCAACGGCATGCCATTTCTTGAACAATTAAACCTGCATGGTAATCGCAAAAATAAGTGGAGTGACTCGTGGCATATTTTCGGAAATATATCATCACTTCGTTACCTGATAATGTCGAATAACTTTATAACCGTTATAAATGATTCATCATTTACAGAAAATATTCTGTCTTCACTGGAAAAACTTAATCTTGCCGATAATCCTTTTGAATGCACGTCGATCAGAAATGGTTTCTAAACTGGATCCAGAATACGAATATCCAGATTGTATCTTACCCGAGTAATTACGTATGTAGACAACCAAGCAGTATGCAGGGTGTACTTTTAAATAAATATAAACCAAATAACAATATATGCAATCCATGGAACCATTTATACACACTGGCAATAGTTTTACCATCGGCCGTTATTTTCTTAGCTGCATTAGCCGTTCTGTCCTTTAAATGTCAAACAAATATCAAGAACTACATTTATCTTTTGCGTGTTTTGTCAGTAAATACGAGGGATGCTGGTTCATTTGACGCCGGTAATTATGATTATCATGCATTTGTTGTATACTGTGATGCGGACAGATTATGGGTACATGGCGAGTTACTGCGAAAAATTGAAATAGATCTGAACATGAAGTTATGCATACATCACAGAGACTTTCAGGTCGGTGAAACTATTACTGGCAATATTGATAACTTTCTAAGAAAGTCATGGAAAATCCTAGTTATAATGTCAAACAAATTTGCTAAAAGTGAATGGTGTCAGTGGGAGGTGGACGTTGTTCAGGAAAGAAGACGAAAAGTCGGCGAGAACGCGGTAATTCCGATAATGTATCGGAGTATTGACTCAAAACATATGACGAGCCAAATACGCATGTTGATCAACAGTACCCCGTACATTTCTTACCAATCTGGAGTTGGTGAAAAACTGTTCTGGAAGGCATTAGTTCACAGCCTTCAGAAACCACTGGGGGATAAACCTATAGCTATAACATAATGGTGAGTGTGTATCAGTTCTATCAAATAAAGGTGCAAGAATGAATCCACTTGCCGTTGTTGGCAGAACTCACATTCTGATATTTCTTTCCTGTTATTTTCAACAAGTCCTTATTTCTAGAATCGCTTATAATAAGGAAATGCCGAAGGTGTAACAAATTTTGTTTTTGTACATCTCATGGATTTTCATCTTTAATAAAATCAAATATTAACGAAAGCATACATGAAAAAAGGAAGTATTAACGAAAAAACAAAGGACGATTGAGAATATATTATCAAAGGGAACCAAAGAGGGATGCAAACGTAAGCGTTGGTTAGAGCTTTGCATAACGAAGATACTTCTGAGTTTATACAAAGACAAATATTAAGAAATTGAACATTTATTTCCAAACCAAGAGTATACCATCAGGCAAGTGATAACATTTTTATGCAGTTTTGAAAATATTAAGAACATTAAGTCTTGATTCATTAACAAACATTTGCAAATACAGATAGGTTTGTGAAAAGTAAACAACAGTGTTGTACCAAATTAATGAGGAAATCTACCAGGGAACTGCACAAGAAAAGCAATAAAATAACAAATGACAAACATACAAACATAGACTACGATAGGAACTCAGGATAAATTGGTACCGGCACTAGCAAGAGCTAGCCATAGGGTTAAACCGGTTTATGGGTACACAAACCTCTCCTTTCTACATTCCGTTTCACGATAGTATAATAAACATACAAATAAAACCCAATACGGGTAGACCACTTACTCCGAGACCACAATCTTCAAAAAGAAAGAATAAGGCAAAACTTAATTTAGAAAAATTGGTCAAGGAGTGTTCGTCGCTAAACTGCCGGATAGCTGAAGCAGCCTAGTTTATTGGTAAAACGCTGTCGCACTACGAAATAAAAATTAAATTCAAATTTTCCGGAAGGGTTTGGTAAAGAATTATCATGGATTTCAGTAGACATCGGCAGTATCAGTGAAAGGCCAGTATAACTAAAATCTTCAGGTCATTGGATCACAAAGCCAATTTAACATAATCATGAAGAAAATCCTGTCAATATCCCCTATTACGTATAGAATGTAAGTTACATCCCAGTTTTTCTCGATTTATTTAATCAAAACGAGGGAGAAAATTCCCTTAAAAACTAGTATGTCAATTGATCGAAGAACAATTGATAGGTCTTGATCCATCGTTATAACGAACATTCCGAGCCGCTTGATACGTACATTGATCTAGAAACATGAAAACAGATTTCTGACTGTGACCTTGACGCGTCACCTTGACCCTCTTTTGAAGGTCACTTGTTCCTGGACATTTTTCGTATTGAATGTCTTTTTGTATTTTCAATGGTATTTGACCTTTAAGCAAAAACCAAAAATCGGACATCAAAGATCGATTATTGGTCCATAAGCCTAAAACGGTTAATCTAAAAATTTTGGACCCAATGTTACAAATGCAGGTTTCTCCATATATTTTTTTTCAGCTATCTGTTACGGTTTCAGAGTTAATCCAATAATAAGGATTGATCAGATAGTTCAAAGTTCTTTTTTAGATGTAACAGATATCACCTAAGATGAATCGAAAAGGTTCTGGTTTCTCTCTACAACCGTTTTCGAGAAAAGTACTTAAAGATATGACAAAAGTTTTAATGGCCATAACTCGTAAATGGTCCATCGTAGTTTGGCGCAACGTTTTTTAGGACCTCCCAAACATTTTTGTCCAAATGGAAAACTTTATGACGCAACTTCCGAGAAAGACCTATCAACTGTTCTTCGGACTATTGACATACTAGTTAATTCTAGTCTTATAGCAGAGTTATCAAGTGCATAGGTTTTTACAGTATTAGTTGAAAAATATTTTCTCATATTTTGTATTCCCTAAAATATGTGTATCTTTGACAACGATAAATTTGTGGGAAAGCTTATATAAGATAAATTCAAACGGGGAGGGTCACTTCCTATATAGAGGTATATACAGACATGCCGCTGGAATGGGCCTGTTTTTTGCAGTTGTCAACTATATGAATGGGTGTACACATTTTTACTATACAGTTGGGTTGGTTATTTTTGAAATTTACTATATGAATGGGTCAATATTTTATTGGGGGAACTATATGAAAGGGGGATATTTTCAAAATGCAAGCGGCAGGCCTGTACCAATTCCACCTCAAGTGTCCCCCCTCCCCCGTGTAAATAAATGAATCAACTGTCTGCCTCTGATAGCAGTTTTTATTAAATGCAAATATTTGTTTAAATGGATGATGTAAATTTGTCTTTCTATACAACAATGTTGTAATTCAAATTACATAGAACACTTGCTGAATCAAAATGTCATATAATTTGTATCGTGTATGATACACAAATACCATTTGATAAATTTGTTAGTTAACACTATTAAATAGCTCTACCTAGGTAGAGATAGTTTATTTTTATGACTGACGCAATCCTTTGTTAATCTCTTTTATAGTGACCGATGGCCTTTGAACTTAGCATTTTTAGATGTAACACACATCGCCTAAGTTCATTGGAGAAGATCTCAGGTTCCAGTGTCTTACCATATGCCAAAAAAAGTGACAAAACTTTTAGGGGGCATAACTCCTGAGAGAATCATCGCAGAGTTTGTGCACAATGTAACAAATTCCCGCCATAACCTATCAACATTTTTGTCATTACACTTTAACAGCTATCTCTTATGGTTTCCGAGTTTATCCCATAACAGCGTTTTTCGGACTTTGGGCGAAAATTCGTGAACGGAAAAAGATTTTCGACCGTTCCCTATTTCTTATCAACTAGACATGGTCCAATTGTCCCAAAATATCAGAAGGATATGTCCAGCCAATTTTCTGAAAATGAGGCAGAAAAGAAGAATAATAATAATAATCAGAAGAAATACAGAAAAGGGGAAAGCCCTTAAATATCTTGTTTTCAGTAGTTTTCCTATTTTTCTTCTGTAATCTATGTGTAATTGTATGTCAAACAAGATCTGAAACAATAAAGTGTGCACATGCTTTACTTTTGTCGTCTGCTAAATATCATTTTTGACAACCAGTTGATCATGTTTCAGTTTACCTTGTCAGCATGCAACCACAATTTATCATTTTAAACAGTAGCTGGATAGTTTATTTTAAGGAACTGATGTCATCCCTTTTACAGTGACCAATAACCTTTGACCCCTACATTTTAAAATGTAAAACATATCAACTAAATAAAATGGTATACCGATTCCTTACACATTCCGAAATTTCTCCAAATAATTGCTCCAAGAAAAGTAACAAAACTTTGAAAACCCTTATCATGGAAACGGTCCATTCACCAACATTCATCCAAATGAACAAAATATCTGTCATAACCTGACACACATGTTTCCCATTACAATTCACTACCTATTTATTACCATTTCCGAATAATCTAAAAAAACATGTTTAGGGCGTTTTCTAAAATAACACCCTCCCGTAATAACGGAACGATCCAAGACGGTTACAATCACAACTTCAACAAAAACTACAAAACCCCACCAAATTTCATCGATCTACACTTACCCACTTAGACACCTCTTTGAAAAAAAGAAAAGAAAAAGAAAACGATTTTGGTATCCCAATAATGCCTTTCCGATGTACCAGAAAGACATTAATAAGCTGTTTGCGAGTCGCATCACATTTAGGTATCAAATTTTTAATCTTCTATAAGACTTCTTAAATGTGTTTATTAATTTATGAAATCTGTAACGTTGTTGTAAAAGTTTGGATGTGATAGTAAGGTTAAGTTCATTAAAGTTGTCAAGAGTAAAACAGACGCGTGCGTATCGTACTAGTTGAGATATATTCACTCCTTATGATGGAGCTACAGGAACGTCGCCACCAAGAACAGGGAAATTGGTAATAGTGAAATCAAAATCATCCCTTTTATCCCAAATTTTAATTTTTCCAGAGTCAACAATGATAGTTAGATCGAGAAAAGGGTAGTATTCAGAATCATTGTTTGCTTTATTAATTTTCTATTCTTGTGGGTAAATGAGGTCGACATAGTCTAAAAACTGGGATTGTCAATAGTAAGGATATCGTCGATATACCCGCTGTTATCGTTGAAAATTGAAATAAGTTGATCACTGTTTTGTACGAATCCATCCTGTAGTTTTTTTTTATAAAGTCCCGTTCGTTTTGTACCCATGGGAATTCCAATGACCTGTGATAATTGATGTTGCCAAAACGAACGAAAAATGTTGTCTAGCAAAAGGTTCAGTGCCTTAATCGCGTCATCGCAAGTCCAGGAACAATAATTTTTGCAAGTGATATTAGAGAAGAATCTTTGTTTTTCATTTGAAAGACATTCTACATTCTAAATATCATTGTTATACAATATCTGGTGTCTTCGGAAAGAGTGAAACAAACGTATCAAAACTAAAACTATAGAGAAATGGAAATACAATGCAATATCAGAGTAGACGAAGCTGAAAATGCATTAATAAGTAAAATGGAATATAAATTTACAGTGAGACATGCTTAAACTCGCCTAACTTATAAAACCTTTAAATCGTCTAATTCATAAGGGTTATAATTACTGCTGTCAAATCATTATGTATGGCCTTCTATGGTTTTAACATTGATTTTTGATAGGGTCTTTGCATCTTAACTAAACACATTCTAAATTTTTAAAATCAGTATTGTATGGACACGGGTTATGTATTCCATGACAAAACATACAATATTAAGTCCTTGCTGCATAAAAAATTTCATGAAATTCCATTGAACAGTTACAGAGGAGCTGAGCTTACCAGCATATGGTCAAAACACCTATCAATTTATAAGTTCAAAGGGGCATAATTCCTGGCAAATATTGCACGATGAAAAATCACCGACAATATGCATATCTACATATTAAGTATCTACTGCATAAAAGTTTCATGAAATTCAATTGAACAGTTAAAGAGGAGTTGTGCTTACAAATCTATGGTCAAATAACCTATCCATTCTAAGTTCAAAGGGACATAACTCCTGGAAATTTTGAATGATGAAAAATCCCCGACAATTTGCATATTTAGATATAATGGCCTTGCTATATACAATTTTTCATGAAATTTCGTTGAACAGTTACATAGGAGTTGTGCTTACAAACATATGGTCAAAACACCTATTAAATTCTGAGTTCAAAGGAAAAAAACTCTTTGAAAAATTAAACGATGAAAAATTTCTGACATAATGCACAAAGTTTTATTATATTCCGTTGTACAGTTACAGAGGAGTTGCGCTTACAATCGTATGTAGGTACTCCAACGAAGACTTTTGTAAGCAAAGTTTGATAATTTATCAATTTTCATTGCATAAATACATAATGATGACATAGTGCATGAAGACGCACGATAAGTCTTGTATTTAAATTACAATCCATGCTTTTATACTGTAAAGGTTCAAATAGATTCATGAATGCACGTAGGTGCACGGCAATTTTAACTTTTACTTGTTTTTTCAGTTTTCTTGAATTTCGTCGTACTTTATCTTAGTAAGTAGGCAAAGCGCCGTAACTCCAAATAATTTGGAACCAGTTTTTTCCTTAGCTCTTACGAGAACTGTTAAATGAGAAGAAAACCAACACCGGAAGTGGACAAATAATATTTTTTTAATTTGTCTTAATTAATCCTTAATATAAATTTTTTGGAGATTAAAAGTTTAATTTCATATTTTGGAAGCAGATATCTATCTTTTTGCACCGTGTTCACATTCAATTCTTTCGTTGGAGTACCTATCATATGGTCAAAATACCTATAAATGTCTAGGTTCTAATGGGCATAACTCTTGGAAAAAATACACGATAAAAAATCCCTGACAATATGCAAATAGACATATAATGTCTTGTTATATACAAAGTTTCATTAAATTTCTTTGTACAGTTACAGAGAAGTTGCGCTAATAGTAGAGCGGTGAGTATTAGAAAATTCGCTTAGTTTAAAAGTTTAAATGACCCCAAAGCCTCATGGAATTTTATTGTCTCATATGAAAGGTTGAAATGTTGGCTAACAAAGGGTTATGTCGTAAACATTGAAAACTGGTGAAAACTGTACGAAATTTGGGGTCAAAAGTGTCACCTTGTAGAACTCCAATTTTGACCAAGTCAAAGTAAATGAATCAAAATCGTTCAATTTTTAATAAAAAGTCATTGAAAACTTTGTAGTGCTTTGAAATAAAGATTACTTCTTCAAATGCAATGACTAGATATACACATTTGGTAACAAAAATGGCGTCATGTGCACCGTTTTTAGAATAATCGCCAAAATAGATATTCTTAAGTGTGAAGTAATTTTTCAAAAAATTTTGTTGTTTTTGGGCTAAGCAAGTGATCAACGCAATCATGAAAGCATTGCTATGAATACGTTAATGTTGTTTGTTGCATAAGCTATCCAAAGAAAATCAAATATCGGAAGACTGTCACTTGCTATTTTTTCAAAATTATTGCCAAGTAGGTAGTTTTGTTACAAATGCATTTTAAGTTGTCAAATACCCATTTTTTTTCAAAAAGAAATTTTATAATGTCATCCTATGACAATAGAGAATACTTTTCATACTTAGATATCTAAAGTTCAAGGGAGATGTATTAATGTAAAATGGTAAAACCGGACATAAATAGATGACAATTTATGAATTGGAAATAACATTTTTTAGGATATATAAGACATAATTTACTCACAAAATATGAAAACAAATCAAAACTTAACGGATAGAACAACAAATACTTTTGAAATACACTAGAAAATGGACCAATAAATTGCTAAACATAAAGATATTGTGAAAATTATTAAAGTAAAAATCTGACCGACATTACGGTTACACTGGGAATTTGAGCTATGACGGGAAATCGCGAATAAAAATGTAATAGGTACAGTAATATATATGGAATAGAGATGACATTTAAAATGTTAAATATCGGGAATTTAGACAACCTTTAAAAGGTAGAATATAAGGAACAGAGAGGTGTCTAAAAGGTAAAATATAAGAAATGTAGATCGTTTCTAAAAGGTAAAATTAAAGGAATAGAGACGAAATTTAAAAAATAAAATCACGGGAATAGAGACGACACTTAAAAAGTAAAATCAGGGGAATAGAGACATTTCAAAGGTAAAGTCTAGGGAAAAGAGGCGACATATAAGAAACAGAGACGTTATCTAAAGGGTAATATATAAGGAATAGAGACGACATTTAAAGGTAAACTATTAGGAACAGAGACGACATTAAAAGGTAAAATATATGAAATAGTACATCTAAACAATGCAATTTAAAAGGAATATGAAAATGAAACGGATATTCTTCTTGCATCTTGTCGATAAGACGCAAAAAACTACATTATGTTGTATTTGTTAGGATAAAACAAATTAACAAAATTTTATAAAGATCAAACTTGTAGTTTCTGAGAAGTATCCTAAAAATGTAGACGTTGAATTGAGGTGCGACTGGCGGACAAACGAACGAACAGGCGGAAAAACTATAGACCACAACGTTTGTTGTTGCGGAGTAAAAATTGCAAAATTTCAATTTTAAACAGATAACAAATATAAGGTAAAATATCTAAAAGGTAAAATCTAAAACAACATACATGCAGACATGAAACGCCCAGAATGTCAAAAAGAGCTTTAGATATTACTGAGACGTACAGGTAACACCAGACACTTGCCTGGCTTCCACTCAAAAAGATTATTATTCCAATGAGACACTTGTAATCTGCACCCCAAAAGTGGTCAATTATTGTTTTCAGAACCAGAGGAAACAGTTTTTGTATTCTTACAGGATTCACTACCTTGACATGCACATCAATCTGAACAATACGGGCACTGCTCTTTGCACACACATGCAGATTTCCTTACATGAACAAATCATGACTTGGAGGAAGTCTGACGCAGCTTGTCATTGAATAGCACATTTTCTAATTTCTTGTATTCAAAATTCCAACCATTGTCACTTGGTTCTAAGTTGTTTGGCTTAGCTAAAATGACAACGCCCAGACCCTTTGCCGCATAACTCGTAAGATACGATTTCTGAAAGATGCTTTGCATGGAGTCAGTTTTACAAGACTTTTGTCTTTACGTGTAGCAATTTGAAGTTTTTGCTGGTTTAGACTGTTATGCGACTTCCTGAATCTGCCCCCCCCCCTGTGTTATACAATGAAGAAATTACCTTCCTTGAAGAATCAATGTCATTTTCTGCTAGAGAAACAGGATCCTGAAAACGACATGACTGACCTTTGAAAAGTTTAAATAGGGACTTCTTTCCTATTAAAAATGCACAAGTGGCGTCACTTCCCGTAAGTGCATGTGAAAATATAGGGAATTTTGACACCAATGGCCCAATGCCATTCACAATGGAGTGTACGGGAACAAATCGACGATTTTCCTTCATATTCCAATCCAACCCAGTCTGAATTAACATGTCTGTTGTTCTTTTTACCTGAGGATAAAAATGGATCACTAAAATAAGTACATCTGTATCTTCTCTATTAAAAAGTTTTTACCTTTTAAATGTCGTCTCTGTTGTTAAGGATTTACCTTTTAGATATTATAAAACCTTTTACATTTAATTCGCGATTCCATTGTTTAGCCTCACATTGACGTCAGTCAGATTTTTACCTTAAACAATTTTAGACATTCACAATATCATTATATTAAAATATTGTTTCAATTTCATTGCGTGTTTCAAAAGTATTTGTTGATTTCTCTTCATATTTGTTAGTACATTGTGTTTTTACTATCCTTAAAGGTCTTATTTCCAACTCAGAAATTGTCATCTATTTATGTTCTATTTTACCATTTTACATTAATTTATCTCCCTTGTACTTTAGATATCTAAGTATGAAAAGTATTCTCTATTGTCATATGAAAACATTATAACATTTCTTCTTAAAAAATGGTATTTGACAACTAAAAATGCATTTGTTACAAAACTAGCTACTTGGCAATAATTTTGAGAAAAAATATCAAATGACAGTCTTCAGTTTTAGCACCGATATTTGATTTTCTTTGCATAGTTTATGCAACAAAAAACATTTACGTATTCACAGCAATGCTTTCATGGTTGTTTTGATCACATGCTTAGCAAAAAACAACAATGTTTTTTGAAAAATTACTACACACTTGAAAATATCTATTTCGGCGATTATTCTGAAAACGATGCATATGACGCCATTTTTGTTACCAAATGTCTGTATCTAGTCATTGCATTTGACGAAGTAATCTTTATTTCAAAGCATTACAAGGTTTTCAATGACTTTTTATTAAATTTTGAATGATTTTGATTCATTTACTTTGACTTGGTCCAAATTGGAGTTCTACAAGGTGACACTTTTGACCCCAAAATTCGTACAGTTTGCACCAGTTTTCGATGTTTACGACACAACCCTCTATTAGCTAACAATTCATCCTTTCGTATGAGCAAATAAAATTCCATGAGGCTTTTAGGTCATTTAAAATTTATAAAATGACGTCTTCGCCGCTTGTCTATAACAAGAATACGGTCAAAACATCTGTTAATTTCTAAGTTCCAAGAGGCATAACCCCTGGACCGATGATGCCATGGTGAACATTTACAACTGTTATAATCTCCTGCATGTAATTGCCAATTATGTGTCTGTAATTTATGATATTCAGTTTCTCCTCGGCATTTGTTTTTATTATACAATTGCATCCCTGCTGTGAATGTTATTTTCCTTACCCATTTGAAAAAAACGTTGTGTTTAGATTTTTGAAATTCAGTGCTCACTCACTGATAATTACCATCATTATTTATCTGCTGACTATGTTGCAAGACTGTTAGACGCAGATCATAATAGTGATAACTTATTAACAATGTGTTGTGTGCGGATTTACATATATTTCTACTTATTGAATCAGGAATGAAGTAAATCCTAAATTTCAGTTATCATGTTTAATCTCTTATAACATCACCTATTTACAGTATTCAATGGACAAATGATCTCAAAATAAACACTTTGTAACAGTAAAACTGTAGCAGTAATACATTATGACTTATGCATCCTCTTTACCTTATTCCTACGAAGTGAGTAAGTTCAACAAAGTTCCGTATATTTTGCTTTGCAATAAAAATAACTTTCTAGCATTACATGTTGGAGGAGTTGCGTATACAACCCATGTACTTTGAATTACTAAATCATTACATGAATCGGAAAAATATATACAGAGAAAGAAGTGATTAAAATGTTAGAGTTTCTGATCGACAATATATCCATATGTCCATTTTTTGAGGACTTGTTTTTCAACAGACTATCGGAATTCCTATGGGCACAAACTGCAAATCTCCAAGTCGATCTGTTTCTCCACTCTTATGAGACTGAATTCATCGAAGGACTTCTCCAAAATAAAGATAAAAAGGTAAGTGAGAACCGAACTGTCAGTCTAAAAATAAAAAAAATGGTTGAGATCAGGTGCACCGGTAGAGCAAGCATCTCCTGCTTCTTATAAGACACCCGCCGTGTTGAACATGTCAACTCCGGTTGTAAAGTCAAATCCGGTGGAGAAAAACAAACTTTAGTGGCAAAGAGAAAGAAATGTTGTCATCTTGGAAACAGATATCCCATAGCGGGCCACAAGATCGTGATATCGACCGCAAAACTTCTGTAGTGATAGCCTCAAGTTATGGGCTACATACCCTTGCTTAAGTAGCCTATTTGTGAGCAACCGAACTCTATCAAGGTAGTCACTGTATCGACCAAGGGGCCCTTGAGTAGCGAATGAGTTGGGGGATGTAAACTCCATATGCCGGTGCTTTAGGAATGTTGCTACAAAGAAAAGGGAAGTTGATTATTGGAAAAGTGAAGTCATCGTGTTTGTCATATAGCGTAGTTTGAAGTGTACCTCTTTTGTCAATTTCAAGATGAAGGTCAAGGAACGAGGCTGATGTTGAAGTATCTGTAGTATCCTTAATTTCGAGCTCTTTTGGATAGATTAAATGAAGAAAATCACCAAAGCGAGGGTTGTTGAGGGATAAAATATCATCTATATAACGGAAGCTGAAATTAAAGGACTGGTCCAGTATTTTATCTGCATTTTTAAGAAGCCCTTCGATGAATTCAGCTTCATATGAGTGTAGAAATAGATCTGCTAAAAGAGGTGCACAGTTTGTGCCCATTGGAATTCCGATAGTCTGTTTAAAAAAAAAGGCCTCCACACTGGACAAATATATTGTCAATCAGAAACTCTAACATTTTAATCAATCTGTCCACTGTATATTTTTTCTGTGATTCTGAGTCGTATTTCACAAAGTATGCTTGTTCTCTGCCTGTAACAATGTACTTATATCTTTGTTCGCCGTTCTTGCGGGAGAAACATCTATGAATTAAATCTTTCAGCCATGATTTCAGTTTTTCATGAGGAATTGTAGTATAAAGCGTGGAAAAGTCAAAGTGTGATAATGATCTCGATTTTAAGATGTCAAGCAGATCCTTAGAGGCACAATCCTTCAATTTTAGCTTCCGCTGTGGGATATTTGTAAAGCTTATACCATATTCTATGATTCAGGGGCCTGTTCCAACATTGCGTAAAGGTAACGCTCATTTAAACATGTTTATTTTTGAAGAGGGGATAAAGAAGGACTGCAACATGTGGGTTGGGGTCATAAGTGTGGGGGGGGGGGGCGTTGACGGGGTGTTATTCGTTATTCCAGCCCATGGACTACATGTCGGAGACTGAAGGCGTGACCTCAATTTCTTTTAATTTATGGTCTTCTAAATTTTATCTGCACTGTAGAGACATAAGTTGTCGAAACGCACATATGCAGAAAGTAAATTCACTGTAACTTCGGTATTTGGTTATTTGTTACCACTGGGTCGATGCCTCTCCTGGTGAACTGTTAGTTCCCGACGGTTTTTACCAGTCCAGTAGTCAGTACTTCCGTGCTGACCCGAAAGCCGATTCTATTTAGAACCTTGCAATATCTAAATTTTTGTAAATTGTGCTGAAAACTACGAAGTATCTCCCTTATGCGAAGCTCCATCCTCAGATAATTTTTGGCTTCATATTTAGATCATATTGGGTTTTGTTCTCTATCAGTTTTTAACATCTTTTAATTTATGGTCTTCCAAACGTTTAGATTTTATATGCATTGAAGAGACATAAGTTGTCGAAATGCGCAGAAAGTAAATTCACAGTAACTTCGGTGTTTGGTTATTTGTTACCACTGGGTCGATGCCTCTCCTGGTGGACTGTTAGTTCCCGACGGTATTCACCAGTCCAGTAGTCAGTACTTCCGTGCTTGACCCGAAAGCCGATTCTATTTAGAACCTTGCAATATCTAAATTTTTGTAAATTGTGCTGAAAACTACAAAGTATCTCCCTTATGCGAAGCTCCATCCTTACCTGATTTTTGGCTTTATATTTAGATCATATTGGGTTTTGTTTTTATCAGTTTTTAACATCTTTTAATTTATGGTCTTCCAAACGTTTAGATTTTATATGCATTGAAGAGACATAAGTTGTCGAAATGCGCATATGCAGAAAGTAAATTCACACTAACTTCGGTATTTGGTTATTTATAGTGATTTGAAAAAAAAAAATTGTTGGCGTTTGTTCGTAACTTTTTTACTGCAATATTTTCTTTAACGCAGGGATTATATGTATTTATTGATCTATAACCCCGATGTTAAGACTGGGTTTTAAACGATCAATCCATTCTTTGGGTCTTCTCTGGTTTACATTCCCCGATCTATTTTGATCAAGTTCGATGACTTGCATATTTTGCCAGTTGTGATTCTCCGTGTTAACATGGATGGCAGTGGCCTGGTATTGATGTTTTCTTTTCGATATGGTTACGATGCAAGTTTATGTGAAGATTGATCGCATTTCCTGTCGCACCAACAAATTGTTCTTTACAGACATAACATGTAACGAGATAGATGACACTTTGCGATTAACATGATGATTGTCCAAAGATTTTGAAAATATCACCGGTAGCTGGATTTTGAAAAGTTTCAGTCGTTGAACTATATTTACACAATTTATAACGTTTGTCACGACATGTTGTAAACCGGCCTATCTGGCAGAAGGTAGTTTATAGGATGTCAATCAGGTTCTTGGTTTGACGAAAAGATACAAGCAGGGGTGCAGAGAAGAGGGCTTTACTTTTGGGTGACGTATGGAGAACAGGCAATATCAGACAGATGTGGAAACTTAGGATGGAAGATAGTAACCCACGGAATACGAGAATTTTTTCTTTTTCTTGTAATAATTGAGTTCGATCGATTGATGACTCTTTTTGGATTGTTTTCAACAGCTTTTTCTTTATAGCCTCTGTAAACAAGATGTTGTTTAAGTTCTGTGCTCCTTTGTTTAAATGTTTGTTCTTGTGAGCAGATACGTCGTATTCGACCATACGGTACCACATTTATATAATGTCTTGGATGACAACTACTAGGGAGTAGGTAAGCGTGTGCATCTGTTGGTTTTGTATGCAGGTCAAAATCAGTTTGGTCATTGAAAAGTGTAGATATACAGTACAGTTGTATACGCCTTATGGTGATTTCAGAATTTAAGACCCCTAAGACAGGGGTTTTTCTATGAGCTGTATATCAAAAATCTTACGGTGAAACTTTTCAAAAGTTTTCCTTGAAGTCTATTAGCACATCAATTGATTCATAAGTGCGAATTTAAAGAAAATATTATTTGCAGAACATTTCGGGGTTACTCTGGGTCAACTACCTTAAATTCGAGAAAAATATTGATTTTGGGGTTGTTTTGTGTGTATTTTATAATCTTCAATTAAAATGGAATGCAAATTCGAAGATTGATCTATAACGTGAAAATTGTTTCAGTAAATATCTCTTTTTTCAGGTAAAAATCTCATTTATAGCTAAGTTTTCGCTTATTAGGTAACAAGCCCCAAAAAATTAGTTGGTATGTCGACATTCCGTTTAGGGTCCTGTCATTCAATTGCAATTATCACATTGTTTCTATCATATTTCATTTTTACGATAGACATATTTCAAAAATATAATAATCAAGCTATCTAAAACGTCTGAGAAATCGACTAGGGTATTTGAGTCATTAATGGTGAATAAAAGGATATGGAGTAAATGCACATGAGACAAAGTCTCTATAAATACATGGTAAAAAACAAGCAAAGGAACAACGCTTTTATTATTGTTCTTCATCTTGAAGTTACCATGAGGTCTTCAACAATGAGCTTTGCTCATACCTCATAGTAAGTTCATTAAAACTTTTTTCAGATGATTGAACTAAGCATGTTGCAAGTAAATTACATAGAAAAATATGAAAGGATATTGAGTGAATGTACATGTGACAAAAACGCACACGATACATAAAAAACTCCTGCTTATCAAGGACAGGGCTTATATTCCTGTCTACATCTTGATGTCGCCTGAAGGTCTTCAACCAGAGGTGAACAACTAAGCATGTTGCAAGTAAATTACATAGAAAAATATGAAAGGATATTGAGTGATTGTACATGTGACAAAAACGCACACGATACATAAAAAACTCCAGCTTATCAAGCAAGATTAAGAAGGAAGGCCCCTAGCGTGCACTAGGTATTCTAAGTTTGGTTCAATGTTTTTTTTTTACCTAAGAATGTTTGAATAACAAACTCCGCTGTCCAATCATAAACCATCTTTAAATCACTTAAATTAATCAACCATGAAGTCACACCTTCATGTGAATTATAGTCTATTACAGATTGTATCAGAAAGACAACCATAATTGTAAGCATATTTTGCATCTTGGACATATATTTTCAAATGTAAAAAATCAATGGTGGCAAAATAGTCTAGATCACTTAATCATGAACCAAAAGTATTTGTAAAAAATAAATAATAGCACTACAGACCAGGTGAGGCAAATTACATCTAGGTCATCCGCAAGCTTTAAACAAAATATGAAAACGTTATCCATCATATACAAACTGCATTAAATTCTGACAGACAGACAACCAGAAAGACACAGACAGACAGACAGACAGACAGAACGATGACAGATACCTTTATCACTGCATACATGTATCAATAACTCGCACATATTATTAATTTTCACCTTCAAATAAAACAATGAAATAAGATAATCCCTTCATCAAGGTGTAAATTTTACATTGGGCATTTTGGACATGTAACTACACGCATCAATACACATCCTTATGCAAAGCTGACTTAGGTAGAAAATTTTCAAACTTTGAAGAAACATGGTTACCTGAAACGGCTGTAAAAAAGTGACTTTTGCTTAATTCGCTGCTCTACTAATATCAATCCAATATAGGTATTACTGAATCATTGTACTTCTTATATCTTTAACACGGGGACTGAATTACGAATGGAACATTTATAAATTTTGTTTGCACACTGAAACAAAAATATATTATACGAGTGGAACAGATCATGCTTTTCTCTCTTTTGAGACAGGTCAGTTCCTTTTTTTAGCGGTGTGAGATTTTTTTTTCTCACCCTACCTGTAGTGCTTTCTATGTAGTCAATGCCTGGGTGAGACTTTTCCGTCTCACCCACCCATTTTCCGTCTCACCCATCCGCCTGGGTGAGAACACCTACACGATCTTTTTCCCGCGGTTTTGTGTCTGCTTGACATTCAAATTGTACTTGTCTTCTTGTTTTTTCTTTTAAGATAAGCACATTTTATAAAAACTGTTTTTTTAACTCTTTGCACTTATTACATGTGCCAGATAATTCTGAAAATCCCGCTCGAATCTTAAGATGTCATAAAAAGGGACGTAACTCCCGTAAGAAAACAGTCAGGAAGGTCAAATTTCAGATCAACGATTTCAGTATACAAGTAAACGCAAATGAAAAGCCAGAGTAAGCCAAGTAAATAATTGTGTAATGTATTTTGCTTTTAATTATTTAGTGTCGACAGAAATACAACGTTATGTTTGATAGTACGAAACATGATGTCCAATGTCAAAATGAGCAACTGCCCGTTCGTGTTGACATTGTGAGAAAACAAATAAAACACGGGTATATGTGCGAGACAAGATAAATCTCACACACCCTCGGGCAAGATTAGGTAGTCTCTGACTCGGCGAAGCCTCGTCAGAGACAACCTTAATCTTGCCCTTGGGTGTGTGAGATTTCCTTGTCTCGCACACCCACCCGTGTTAGATTCATATTGTCTCACACCACCCCATGTGAGACAGCCTCGTGCATACTATGACGTCATGGTGAGTTGCTTAGTAATGGCAGATGGTCAGGACAAAATGACGGCGCCAAAAGACGTTTTTATGAACAAAAGTGAGAAAATGAATCAAGCACCGTTGGAAATGCAAGATTTAGAAATCTCAGACACCCTCGGGTAAGATTTCAATGGTTCTCTGACTCGGCAAGCCTCGTCAGAGAAATATTGAAATCTTACCCTAAGGTGTCTGAGATTTCTAGATCTTGCCTTTTCACCGGTGCTGGATTCATATAATCCATAATATCTGCATTTTTTGGATGGATTTTAGATTTTTCCCCTTCTCATATTAAATACAGTATTCGTTTGCCGTTGTATTCAAAAGGAACTCCCATATATCGAATTTCTGGGTATAAATGGAGAGTTCTCCTTCTCAAGTATTGTATACATAACAAAATACCGAAGTTGTTGTAAATGTTAAATATGTGGCCATTTCGACAACTCATGTCTCTTCAGTGAAGATAAAATCAAAACATTGATCCAGAAATCGATAGATGTTTTAAAGCTCATAAAGAATAAATATTCAGAAGGATCAAAATAAAATTGAAAGCCAAAATCAGGTAAGGAGGAGATACCCCTTAGTTTTAAACACAATTTTCCAATTTAAGCTATTTCAAGTTTCCAAATAAAAATGGATATCGGGCCTGGAGTACTGGGTTGGTTATTACCATCGAGGACTAACAGTCCACCAGCAGTGGCATCGATCAAATGGCAATAGAAAAACAAAGTATTGAAGCTATTGTAAATTTTAATTTCTGCATTTGGTCATTTCGAGAACTGATGTCTCTACAGTGCAGATAAAATCAAACCATTTGAAATCCAGAATCGAAAGATGTATAAAAGCTAAATAGTAAACAAATAAGTAGAGGGTTCTAAATGCTGAAATCAAGACAGACAAGAGTCTGTCTCAAACTTGTATCGGGAAACATTTTTTTTTTTAAATAACAATTTGTGGTAATAAACTACTTAATACTGAAGATGCTGTTAATTTGGCTAGTTTCTGCAGATGGACATTTCTCTAACATTTAGAGGGCAAAAATTGAAAAATATAGAAAAAAAACTTAAGAGACCAAATAACAAATATACTCTTAGACTAAAATTAGCAAAGAACAGTAAAATTATTAAAGAACGGTATTATATTATTTAAATCATCTTATATCTAATACCCTAACGAACTCGAAATAAAGGAGACCACTGATACACCATCATCAGCATCATACCTTAACCTATAACTGTGGACGTCTGAAAACAAAACTATGATTTCGAGTTTCTCAATAGTAATATCCGGCATATGACGTGTACATTTCAAAACTCATTCGCTATTGCCGTGCCTGTAGTTAGTATGTAGCAATTTTGTCAACAGAGCGAAATTACTGTCTCAAAAACTTATACATCAAGGATATGTTCAATCACTGTAGCAATTGGCACTAAAGACGTTTTACGGTCGCCACCATGATTTGATAGACCGTTACAATGTTTCAATTTCACAGATGAGAATAGATATATATCTTTGGGTACACTTCCGGAGTACCCGATGATACCTCAAGTTTTTGTAGGGGTTCACACTGCTAGAGTTTTAGTTTTGTGGCGTTCTTGTTAATTTTTGTTTATTTTTTGTCTTTGTCATGCTGTCTCAATTGGTGTTGAATATGAATTACGGTGACTTTACGGGGCGCCGAATGGGACTGTTGTAGTTTTGTACTCGAAATTCAATTTTGTACGGATAAAAGTGAGTTTTGTTCAACAAAAATGAGTTCAGATTAACAAAATTTATAACATATAACAAATTTAAATTTTGTCATACAAAATTATCTTTAAGTGGACAAAAGTTACTTTTGTCATGACAAAAAGTCAATTTTGTATGCAAATTAGGTTAGTTTGGATTCCGTGAACTAATTTGCATACAAAACTGAGAAACCTGATGACAAAATTAGATTTTTTCCCAAAATTCAATTTTGTGTTTACAAAATTGAATTCTGTCATAACAAAGTCCCTTTTGTCATGCAAAACTATGGTTTCAGTGCATAAAATTCATTATTGTAGACAAAAGTCACTTTTGTTAAAAAAAGTCACTTTTGTCATGACAGAATTCATTTTTGTTTGCAAATGATTGACCTAAACTTGTTAGCTGTCCGCCGATTGGTTGAAATACTTGCAGTTAGCTCATTATTTGGTAAAGGTTAATATGGGGTTGGAATCGTAAAATAAATCCAAATTGGAGGCTACAATAGATGATTTGCCAATTAATTAAGGTCCATGCAAGTTCTAGTCAAATTTTGTGTTTTTTGTCAAACCTTGAAAGGGAAATTACTCCTACACCGGACAAACAAACATTAAACATGCGCACTTGTTTTAAAGTATGGTCTTCATGCTTAGCCATCCTGGACAAAGTAATTCCCTACACAATATTTATGATATTCTGCAGTAAGTTAGCATATTTTCGATTTTTTAATTATTTCCTTCTCAATGAGAAGACAGTTCAAGTTATACAGCTGTTCCTTCTCAATGAGAAGACAGTTCAAGTTATACAGCTGTTTATTTTTTCACTTGATACAAGTAGCACTTTAAAGAATGGTAAGTGCTATTGGGGATTGGGTTTTCAATTATGTTGCTGGCTAAACGTCTGCTAAAGATTAAACTATCACAACGTTTAATGAAAAATGCTTTATTATTTGGTTAGTTTTCACAAGCAGGGAACAAGTTTAAGACAAAAGACCTATTCTGTCCCCTTGAGATTTTTCAAAAAGTTACCTTCCTTTTGGGTTTCGCTAAATTCATTCTGTTGATCGCAGAACTGGCAAACGGTCTATTTCGTGGCAAGAAAAGACGTTTGTGCATCCCTCTATTTGAGAAATAAAAATTTCTTGTAAAAAATGTGTCGTTTAATTTTTTTCAAAAACTGTATATAAATTATATGGCACTAGCATGAGATACTTGCAAAATTTCAGATTTTTTTAACCATTTATTTTTTTTTAATTCATGTTTGAATAGGGTACAACCCCAATTTTTCATGAGACAAAATTCTTGCAGGAGGGGTAGATTTCTATCTAGAAATTTTAATTCTGTTACTATATGACTCTGTAATAATATTAACCATGTCATTACAAGCACTGCATAATAATTTGTTGTTGCTTTGTATGTATGTTATTGTTGTATCATCGTTCGTATTATGTATTGTATATATGCCTTCAGCCCTTCGGGGCATAATTGTGCATTTATTTGAATAAAGTAACATTATTATTTAAAACATATCTAAATTTCAAGAACATTTGATGGAAATTAATAAAGATATGGCCAGTGTTCTGGACAACTCAGTCAACTATTTTCACCAGGTAAATATTTTTTTTCTAAATAAGTACAATATCCTCATCTATATATATTTTCAACATTATTTAGGGAAATCCATAAACAAATGAAATGATATGGACCTTAGAATATATTTAAAGCTCAGTTACAGGTCAATTTATAGGTCATTCGGTCTGACTGTAAGAGTTATCTTTCTTAGGTGTTCTGTACACCCCTTAAGAAATTTTGATATGTTATTTGTGGTAATGTACTTAATACATATTCCAAATTTCATAAAAAAAAGGTTGAATAATAAAGAAATAAATGCAATTTAAAGTTTTGAGCATCCGATTGTTTCACCCCCTCAAATGTCAACCCGGATGTTCGGAATTATGTATTTTATGGGGTAGGGGTTGATACCCTTAAACAGTAGAGAATATTTTTATCCCAATAGGGAGTGCTCCGATAGAAACGAAGGTTTATACCTGAAACGAACGTGTTTTTTTTCTGATATGTGCGTAGCTTTATTTTCCGCACATATCAGAAAAACAGCCGTTGAGCAGAACAGCTACGGTTCCGCAGCTAAATATTAACGGGGCATATTTGACGATCAGGATGCAAATTTTCCATTATCCGGATTAAGCCAAAGTAGGACGTCATATTAGAATAATCAGTATTGTACAAAATGTCCTATATTTGACACATATACTTTATTTGCAGAATAGCGCATCACCCATATTAATGTCCTTGCTGCGAGACCCGCGGTTACTATATCCAATGAAAGGTCTTCTTACAAAATTGTGATGGATGAATCATTTGCATATCCAAATTTGGAATATGTAAACTAATTAGCATACAAAATTGACTTTTGTGACACAAAATTGAATTTTGTGTTAAATTTTACTTCTGTCCAACAAAACTCAATTTTGTCTACACAAAATCACAGGATGATAATTTAATCAACATTGCCGCGTACAAGTTCAATTTTGTCTCATAAAATTGACTCTTGTTATTTAATTTACATATCGGGTAACTAAAGTCAATTTTGTATGCAAATAAGTTTATATTTGCACACCTATTTGACAAAAACAAATTTTGTCATTACAAAATTGAAGTTCTCATAAAACAAGTCTGTATAACATAGTTTTGTACGACAAAAATGATTTTGTTACGACAGAATTAAATTTTGTGTACAAAAATTGATTTTGATTACAAAATCACAACAGTCCCATTCGGCGCCCCGTAGACTTGGCTTGTTTTGTTTTTTGAATTTCCCCTTTCCTCATTTTTTTGCTTCGGTATTTGTTTACCGATGTATTGGTTAGACCAATTCTTATATCATTTTACATAATTAGTACATAAAGCCTTTGTATAGATTTAGTAATATGAAATAGAATGTCTAGATTTGAATTTTTAAGATTTTCCAAACACGGTAGTAGTCATGCATCGTATATATTTTTGAATGGAGAGCATTTCAACAAAGGATTTAAGCATGAGTAATATCGCAATTGTACCTAAAATTCTCCATTTAAAGAAAATTACCATATTCACCCAAATAATTTTTCTTTAGTCAATTGCAATGTTTATTGCCTTAAATCAAATACCCTTTATAACATAGTCTTATCGCTGCTTAATACAAAGCTAACTGCATACATTTGTACCATACAAATTAACTAACGTATTTTGGTGTCTTTCGCCATTTTATATTTAAAAATTTTACTATCATTTTGTGTTAATTTTAATGTTAATATCAAGATTACAAGAATAATCGACGATTCAGCTAGATTTTTATGAACGACATATTTTTATCGCAAAATGTTGCGTACAGTAGTTTTAAAGAGATGGATATTTAAAAAGTAGTTCAGGGCAATGAGGGTCATGTACTCGAGGTCATTTAGTAGTTTATGAACCGGATGATCACCTCAAAATAGTATGTGAACCGAATTGAAGCTGAGAATGGGGGGGGGGGGGGGGTTTAGGACAGAACAACTGATTCCAAAAATGCCATGCCATAAACGATTTTCGAGATTGTTTTTCTTACTTAATTCCAGTATATACCAAATTATTTTTTCCCTATTTTCATTTTTCTAAAAAAAAAATTCAAGGTAAATATAATCTCAAAATGAAATAGAATAAATTACTCTGTTACTCTGTGATACAAGTAATTTATTCAAATGCAGCAAATAATGTTTAAAAGGTTGTAGAAGAGAGTGATTCATTAGAAAGTAGTAAATTGGGACGTAACGATACTGTCGGCTCGTATTATAATATTATTAAATGGGTATTTTCATATTAATCCTGTATAATGTCAATTGGGTTGAGGTCGCATGTATTGGCCCTCTTACAGGCATTTACCAATCTTTACCAATCATAATTTACAGACTATATGCAAATTTCAATTTTACATGTATGTTGTTAACAAATCACTTGAGTTAATGGCATAATCATTTTTACCTGTGCTTTTCTTTGTAGCAACATTCAAAAGCACCAGCATATGGAGTTTACATCTCACAACTCATTCGCTACTCAAGGGCTTGTGGTCGTTACAGTGACTTCCTTGATAGAGCTCAGTTGCTTACAAATAGACTACTTAAGCAAGGGTACGTTACCAAAAACTTGAAGTCATCACTACAGAAGTTTTACGGTCGACATCACGATCTTGTGGGTCGGTATGGGATATCTGTTTCCCGGATGACAACAGATCTTTCCCTCTGCAACTAAAGTTTGTTTTTCCTCTATCGGATTTGACTTTACTACCGGATTTGACATGTTCAACACGGAGGGTGTCTTAAAAGAGGCAGGAGATGCTTACTCTACCGGTACATCTGATCTCACCCATGGTTTTTATTGGGTCCGTGTTGTTCATCTGTATGTGTGTTTTCATTTTTCTTTTTTGTCCCGTACTTAAGTGGCGTCCTTGTTTCTTAGTGTTTCCGATGTTGCCATTGTCCATGGATTGTTCGTTCTTTTGATTGACGGTTCGGTTCTCACTTACTTCTCAGTTGTACAGGCTGACACGGGATTTTTCAGCTGCCAAGTAATATTTAAATATTTAAAGCATGTATTGTTATTATTTGGAACGTAATCAAAGGAAATCTTATGAATTGTCCTGTGTTTATTTTATTCATACGGGATTAAGATCAACAGTAAAAAGGCAAATTAACATGTGAGACACAGACAACAGAGGTAGTACTACCTCAATCAATATGACCGATTTATTTATACGTGGCATTTGCCCTGTATTAATACAGGGCATCTGCACTGTATAAATTTTGCTCTGTGTAAAAATTCTACGTGCAAAGATTGTCTGGTTATATTGAATGGCCAAGTCACACTGTATCTAAAGTCATCAGTTAATGAAATATTTTATTATTTAAGTGAGTGTATTTGACTTAATATGTTTAATACTGCAATTTCAATACGAATGACAAAAGTATGCCAATATGACCTGAACTAGGCCAATATGGATTTTTCCATATTGGCCTAGTCCAATATGGGGTTTATCATAACTCCTTTTGATTTATCGTCCCTGATTATGAAAGCATTAAAATAATCCAGTAGTGCGTAAATTGTCGTCTACGGTCGTGCTATGACAGGACACAATGTCTTTTAAATAAAAGGTAAAGAAATACTGGAAAGCAATTGATATAATTAATGAAAATGATGTCAATTAATAAGGGTATCATTGTGTAGTGTTTTTCGTATTGGCATAGATACAGATACTCGATAAGTCACAATATGACTTACCACGGATCTATAACAATGGCAATATGAAAAAACATTAAGCAATAATGCTATAATATGAACCGATAACAAAGCAAAAAGGTCACTATACCGATAAAGTAATTTAATGAAATGAAATATTTTACATAGTCATCAATATACGAATTAACATTTACTCAATTATTTTGAAGACTATCTCCTTATCCTTTTCATCATCTGTATGTAAATTAGATATCTTGGATTTGCTTTCTTTTCAAAACAAGCTTGCCGATCTTTTATTTATATTGCAAACATAATGGTATTTCTTGAGAAAAATTAATTATTGAAGATTTTGAGCCCGAAACCATCTATTACATATTAATGATTATTAATGCAACAATTTTTATCTCGAAGCCATGAAATGGCTGGAGAGATATTGCTATGGCAAGAAAAAATCACGTGCCCCGCTTGAGGCTTCAAGCCTATTAACAGCTCTAAAAGATGATCTTCGTGCTTCCAATAAAATATAGTGCGCAAGTTCCTTTCAAAATCAGATACATTTAGTATTTAAGTTATATTTCTTCATTTTCTTGAGTTGAATACATTGTTGTTTTATTAAACTGAAAAACAATATGCATGTTAATCAAATTACTCGTTTTTTTTACTCGTTGCTTATAGAAAATGATTGGCTGTCTTTATATCTGATGGGAAAACACGCCCATTGACCTTTATAAGATGTTTTTATTGGTTTAAAATGAAATATACGATAAACACGTCAGATGTGTATTCACACAGCTGAAGCGATCTATAGTTAAAGTTTACATAAGTACACGTGTCCAGAAGCGCATTGAGTTTATAACATTACGTTTATAACGTTTATGAATTTTCAAGTCAGTAACGTATTTATTGTTTTGAGTATCAATTAGTGCCTAATAGATTCAGGGGTTGGTGTTCTATAATTATGATTTAGATTATTTATTTAGGTCAAACATATCCCCATTCATAGTTAGAAAAAGTCAATAACGAGTCGTTGNTTTTTACGCCTTTAAAATCGCAATAAGTGGCCAAATGCGCTTGATAATATATAATAGCAATGAAATCAACATGCGAAATCACACAATCCGATTATTTTCACATATTACAGACTATAACTTAATACATGCAGACGTATGCAGTAGTTCTTTGGATGACTACGAATTTTTGCCACATGTAGAATTTCAGGGCTTCGAGATTCAGCTCCATCGGAGCTTTGATTAAGATAAGTCGTTGCGATTATATCCTTTTCATGAATTAACATACAGGGGTTGCAAATACCAACTTTAATCGTCAAGTATTTTAATTGTTTATAAACATCAGACATTACACTTCTATTTACATTACAGCGGTGAAGATGATATGGATGAGGTCGATCCATGATTTTATCGTACCAACCAAGAACAACTATATAGATCGAGGACGAAGTCCGAGGTCTTTATTGTTGTTCTTGATTGGTACGAAAAAATCTTGGATCAACCGAAATCTACATGCTACAATTACTTTATTATTTTTCTAGATACATTTCTGGATTGCTTTTGATTTTCGGTGGATTTATGTGTTCGCCGAATCTACATTTTCTAAAAATGTTATTTAGATCTTTCCCTTTCGACCGTAGCGAACCTTACCGCCGCCATATCGTAAATAAACAATGTTCGATACATTCACGGGTGTACTTTACGTCGAATGCCAAACACCGAGGGAATCTGAAAATATAAACGGCGGGATTTTCAAACACACATCTATTTATAGAAAAAAAAGTCAAGGTTTACAATATTATTATAGCATGCTACACGGCTTTTTGTACTTTATCACGTGTTATGTTTTACCCAAAAGAAAAATAAAAATTACAACGAAAAATGATAAAGTGAATGAATGTAAAGATCGTACTAAATGATTCAATATTTGTGCTTAATACGCTTGAACTTGTCAAATTGTCAAAAATTAGACTTCAATTGACAATCAGCAATATATAATACCGATATTGATGCATTTACAATGAAAGAAAAGTGAGTAAGTATCTAAAAATCTGGTCGTTTGTCTATCAGCATGGAGAGTACATGTTGTAACTATTCATAAAGTTTAATGCTAAAAATCGTCACATTGAAGACCTGTTGTATATATATCAATGATTAAACAATAAAAAGATATGAAGTAAATGTACATGACAAAAACCTACAAATACATGGTAAACCTAGCAATAGAACAATGAGCCTAGGTTGAACAGTTTCTGATTAATGGAATCCTTAAATAATTCAATTACATTCGCCTTTAAAGTATCCTACAACTTATAA
This sequence comes from Modiolus philippinarum, assembly GCA_002080025.1. Classification (NCBI taxonomy): domain Eukaryota; kingdom Metazoa; phylum Mollusca; class Bivalvia; order Mytilida; family Modiolidae; genus Modiolus; species Modiolus philippinarum. The sequence continues at coordinate 84,178 of MJUU01004164.1, forward strand.
TCTGATATATGTATCACTACCAATCGCAACTTCTCGGCCAATTCCGTATACTCAGGAATCAAACAAGATTGGTCGAGAATGATGCCATAGCAATAAAAAATGCAACAATATCGGTAAAACTTTACAGATTGTGAATAAGATTAAATTTTTGTTTGGTCTTGCGTGTTTTTTAAACAAATACACATGAATGAAAAACACAAAATTAGACAAGACTTTTGCATGCAAAGCCGTAATTTGACGAAAAACACAGGTTCATTTAGTAACATGTTCGCCTTGATATCTTCCCCATTGTTGTAGTAATCGTATTCAATTCTTTAATTTTTTACAAGTGGTGGCCTCAGTAATATCGATATCCGCACGTCTAAGGTTATGAGAATGGTGCACGTTTTATGATAATTTTGATACATTTTAATGACAAAATGCACGTTTTATGATAATTTTGATACATTTTAATGACAAAATTGAAGTAAAAATATACCTTGCTATTTGTTGGAGGCCTCATGTTGGCTTCAAGATGAAGAACAACAATGAAAGCGTTATTCCATTTGCTTAATCTTACCATGTATTTATTGGGATTTTGTCCCATGTACATTTACTCCATATCCCTTTTTTGTTCATTTACTACGGAGTTTGTCTCTCGTGCAGTGTGGATTCCGTAAAACGATTCCCTGTGCTTGAGGTGTATGCTCTTTTTATTTTGCCAGCCGAGTTATGATGTACTTGTTCGTGTGAGAATTTCTCATATGGATGCACTATGAAAACTCAACTTTTACAATCAACTCGATGAGTGCCCTGTATGCTGTATTGTTTATTGGTCTCTTTGTCGGGGAATGGATTACAATGTTTGTAAGAGTACTTTTCCCGATATGTTATGCTTATTGACGACCCTGTATCCATGACAAAGTGGATATATTTATGTTGTTCAACATTTATCAAGTGAATTCCGGTCAAACCGGTGCTAGGACCGTCTTGAACTTACTATGAGGTAGGGGTGTTTGCTCTTTGGTGAAGGCCTCATGGTGGCTTCAAGATGAAGAACGACAATGAAAGCTTTAATACATTTGCTTAATCTTACCATGCATTTATAAGGATATGGAGTGAATGTACATGGGACAAAAACGCACACGATACATAGAAAACTCAAATTGATCAAGGACAGGGTTTTTATTCCTGTCTACATCTTGATGTCGCCATGTACATTTAGTCTATATCCCTTTATTTTTTCATACATATTCATTCTAGCAATTTAAATATACCAAAACGATCCCAAATAGCAAGTTTTACTCACCCTTCAGTAACTGTTTAACTGCAAAGTAAAACAAAACCTGTCAAATCTACAACCAATAAAAACATTTATTCTGTATTTATAAGTAAGAAAATTTCATTCACAAGATTTATATGAAAATCGCTTTTATTAAATAAAAAACGGTATTCACCGGTGAGAAGTGATATTCACTATCGGCGATTGTCGCGTGTTTCTAATTTTGGAAAGGAGAATTCCAGTTATTTAATCAACCAATCACAGTGGCCTCATCGTACCAGACGAACTCATAAAACCTACAATTCTATTCATTTCAATTTGCTGAGGAATGGAACTTTTAGTGTGTATTGAGATTACGAATATGTTCTTCCTTAAGAATAAGGAACGGACCATTCGATTTCGGAGGGGGGGGGGGGNGGGGGGTGCTTGGATTTTCACCCGAGCCAGGATTTTTTTGTTTTGTGCCTGCTTAACGGGCCAGATTGCCAGGAAATTTTGTTGGGTCAGGCTTTTTTTCTAATGGACAGAATAAGGGCCAGATTATTTTTTTAACCCAGGTGCTGTTCAGATAATTTTTATTTTGGCAAAAATCGGGGGTGGATTTTTTTTTAATCCCAGAACCTACACCCCCCCCCTGAAAATCAAATGGCCCGTGCCTCACTATGGAATGTTTCCACAAAGTTCAAATATTAATTTTTAAAAATGGAAAAAACCATGCCTATCCGACATATTCTTATCAGTTGCCATCAGCCACAGCAACAATAAATATGGCCCTATTAACATAAACTTCTTTAATAAATAGTGTTAGAGGATAATCATATGGATTATATCTTTGTTCGTTGTATTTTTGTGTCGCCTGTGTTCACGCAGTGCATGGCGACATATATCCGTCCGGGATCAGTGAATATCACTTTTTCTTTGAAATATAGAATAAAACAATAACTGTCTTTTGTTTCGGTAAATGTGTGAGTTATTGACTTTTGAAAAGAAGTGATATTCACTTCTTTTCAAAAGTCAATAACTCATCACATTTACCTCAACAAATGACAGTAATTGTATAGTATACATGGTATAATACAGTTATTTACTATTATTGTTACAAAAGAATTAATTTAAATATAGAAATAATTCATTGAAATAACAAGAGTGCGATCTTGGGTTCTGGATAAAAAATATCGAAGTTACTGTAAATTTTCTTTCTGCATATGGCAATTTCGACAACTTTTGTCTCTTCAGAATGCATAAAATCTCTGACAGAGAACCAATTATCAAAAGGATCTAAATTGGAAGCCACATCAGCAAAGGAAAAGGCTTTACATGAGGGAGATATTCCTTAGTTTTAAACAAAATATTGGTTTCCAAATAACAAAATACCGAAGTTAATTTAAATCTACTTTCTGCATATGGCTATTTCGACAACTTTTCCAGGGAACATCTACTATTAGTCAAGCGGAATTTAATGTTCAATAGATAAGACGGCAAGACTAAATGTTTGCTTTCATTTTAAATTTGACAAATGCGATGGCCAGATGGAGGTTCGTGCTTCTAACACACGGCGACAACATAAACAATACAGACAAAGCAATTAAACACCAAACAAGTAAACAACATCAACACAAACAATACAGACAAAGCAATTAAACACCAAACAAGTATATAACATCAACACAATCAATAAAGCTTTCGAAATGTGATCTCAAGCAATAAAAAAAAACTTGAGCCGTTAAACCTAAATGTATGCAAAGAAAAATCAAGCGATGAAACAACACTGGAATTGTTCATTTTCATTTTAAATTAACCAGGAAAGTATAAACAATGTAAAAGTAGTTAAATGTAGGTCTGAACATGTATTACCAGAATTAGAACCTAAACCTAAACCTTCATAAAAATACAAAATTGTCTCGTATATGTGAAATAATTAAATTTTGCAATTTCTTTACAGGAATAACGATATGCCTTCATTCCAGATTTTGATAAAGGTAACAATTTTAGCATGTTTGTGGACAATGTCATTAGCAGCAGACGTAGGATGCCTCGAACCGTTTTGTAAATGTGAAAACAGAAAGGCAGTTTGTTCAGGAATATCTCTTACATTTATCCCTCGGATCCCTAAGATTATAACTACACTTACGATTAAAAATATAAGTCTGGATAAAATTACGAAGAACGGATTCTCAAATTTAACGACCAACGTAATCAAGAAGATCAGCCTATCAAAAAAATGGTTTACAATATATCGACAAGGATGCCTTTAGCAACTTAAGCTATTTAAGTACTCTAGAAATAACGAATGAACCTCATCTCAATATTACTTCACTAAAGCATGCGTTCGAAAGTCTTCGAAGAGATCGACTTTTACACATTAGTCTAACAATGAATAATTGATTTTTTCTCGTCTTTTAACAGCAAACTGCGTTCAATTAATCTTAATGATAATAGTTTACAACATATTAAGTTGAGAATATTTCAGCATTTAAGAAGAATACGGTATTAAGATCTTTCCAATAATATGCTAAAAACTATAACTTTAGCATATCTTCCATCATTACTGAGACTTTATCTGAATAACAACAGTTTGTCTCATATGCCCACATTTTGTAAGACTGACAACACATCCTTATTTCCGGTGTTACAACGCTTGTATTTTAACTTTAACTACATTTATCAATTAACCGACCATTCTTTTGATTGTCTCCCAAGAAGAGAACGTCTTTATTTGGATAATTCAAACCTCAAAGTGTTGAAAGACAATGTGTTTTCAGTTTTACCATCGCTCAAACAATTAAGTATGAGGAAAAGTGGAGCTTATCTAACACGAATAGAAAAATTTGCTTTCAACAGTAGTTCATTAGAAAAACTATCACTTGCTGAATCGAAATTTCGCTTTGACAGACCTTATGATTGGTATAATCCAGAATTCCTTTTCAGATTTAGTGCGAATTTGCGATATCTAGATTTAACAAATAACTATTTACCGTATGGTCATAATACCTTACCAGAAATGTTCAAACCTATTGGAAAACTTCGGAAGCTTACATTACAGTCAACTAACCTGGTGGAAATTCCAAAATATGTTTTTAACAAGATGCCACGTCTGGAGCAACTAAACCTTCAAAGTAATCATATAAATCAATGGAATGACTCTGAGTATATTAATATAACATCACTTCGTTATTTGATTTTGTCGAGTAACTTTATTACGGTTATTAATGAAACATCTTTTCCTAAAAATATTCTATCTTCACTGAAAAAAACTAAATCTTGCCAATAATCCCAGTAGTCAGTACTTCGGTGCTGACCCGAAAACCGATTTTATTTCAAAAGTTGCAATATCTAAATTTTTGTAAATTTCGTTGAAAACTAAGGAGTATCTCCATCACGCAAAGCTCTGTCCTTAGCTGATTTTGGCTTTACATTTAGATCATATTGGGTATTTGTTCTCTATCAGTTTTTAACATATTTGATTTTATGGTCTTCCAAACGTTTAGATTTTATCTGCACTGAAGAGACATAAGTTGTCGAAATGCGCAAATGCAGAAAATAAATTCACAGTAACTTCGGTATTTAGTTATTTGCATGTACCTGTGATCAAAAATGGTTTCTCGACTGGATCAAAATTACCAATGTCAAAATGGTGGGGTTCCCAGTTTATTATATATGTAGACAACCATTGGATATGAACGGTGTACTTTTACATAAATATAAACCGACTGATGAAATATGCAATCCATGGAACCATTTATACACACTGGCAATAGTACTACCAACAGTTGTTATTTTCTTTGCGATATTAGCCGTCCTGTCCTTCAAATGTCAAATAAATATGAAGATTTATCTTATACGTGTTTTGTCAGTGAAAAAGAGGAATTGTGCTTCCATTGACGACCCTAGTAATTATGACTATCATGCTTTTGTAGTGTATTGTGATGCAGACAGACAGTGGGTCCATGGTGAGTTACTACGAAAAATTGAAACAGAGCTGAACATGAAGTTATGCATACACCACAGAGACTTTCAGGTCGGTGAAACTATTACTGGAAATATTGATAACTTTCTAGGAAAATCGTGGAAAATTGTGGTCATCATGTCAAACAATTTTGCCAAAAGTGAAAGGTGTCAGTGGGAGGTGGACGTGGTTCAGGAAAGAAGACAAAAAATTGGCGAGAACACAGTCATTCCTGTTATGTATCGGAGTATTGACTCAAAACATATGACAAGTCAAATACGTTTGTTATACCTTATAATATTTTCCCTATATAAATGCATTGGGGGAAAAATCGACAATTTGTCTGTTTTATTTTCTCAAACCATAAAACGATCTGTTGACCAGTCAACAGTTTTCAGTCTGTTGACCGACACCGATCTGTTGACCACCTGCCTTATTTTGATTGGTTCTAAAATATCACACTCATATCACATGATCTCCTGTCGTCTGCATAACAAAATTGGCGACGTGAATTGTATTCAGATGAAATGGAGCGTATTCATTGAACATGAAAAGGTATAACAAACCAGTTATAGACTGGGTCCTCAAACAACAGCTGTTTTGTTTGACCCTCTGACTGAACTGTTACACTCAGCCTTCGGCTTCGTGCAACAGTTCAGTCCTCGGTTCAAACAAAACAGCTGTTGTTTTCGGACCCAGTCAATAACTGTATAATGTTAATTAACAGTACCCCGTATATTTCATATCAATCTGGAGTTGGTGAAAAACTGTTTTGGAGAGCATTAGAAGAGGATCTTAAAAAACCACTTGGAAATCGACCAATTTCTATAATATAATGTTAACACGATATATCTTCAGTGAATGGCTTATACAAACTGACTATCCAATGAATATGGAAACATTTGAAACAAACGTTATTTCACCGATATCGTATACCAGATCGACTCACCGAATATCGCTTAACACATAATTATTATCGGCAGTGTTATGAGTATTAAGGGTAAATCAGATCATGTTTACCCTTCCGAAGCACTTGATCGTACCCCAGATATTGTTAGGGTACATACTGCTGGTGCTCATTGGGAGTCATTCTTATTGTTCATTTAGTTTTCTTTTTTTATCGTTATTTGAACTGCTGTTCTCCATTTGTGTTGCCTTTATATTAAGATTTTTCTTCCTGGTTTTTGCTTTAATATTCGATTGTAATAATTTGCTGTTTTTTTCAGTTATTTCATTATATCGCACTCACATGTACATGCTGAATATTCAATTCAATGTTTCAGTAAGCGGATTCAGTATTTTTTTTGTAAAGATTTTATAACTTAAATAAAAGTAAGGATAATTCTTCCAGATACGAAGAAATGCGATCCACTTTATCCACTGTATAACAAACTGTCCTCAATTACAATATTATCTGAAGTCGTTTTAAACGGCTTATCCACTAAGTCACTGATTCATGAAATACATTGTAAGATTAAGCAAATGGAACAACGCTTTTATTGTTATTTTTTATTTTGAATTGCCATGATTTTGGATTTACGATTTTAGAATTCCCTCTTTCCACATTCTTGCTTCGGTATTCGTTTGTCGATGTATTTGAAGTGACATTGAGGCCTTCAGCAATAAGTGAATCCTCATACATCATTGCAAGTTCAAGACAGTCATTAGCACCGGATTAAGCGGAATTCGTCCCTTAGAAATCGAAAAACGTCACATGTTTGTGTAATTATAGGCATTAATATTACCACGGGCATTCATAACAAGACTATACCAATCTTTCGAAGACATCATCGTATTGTTATGCCATACTTTTATTGTAAGTGAGAACGGAACCGTCAGTCTAACAAGGAATAATCCAAAAACAACGGGAAAATGTTGTGTTATAGTACTCGTAATTAAGTCCAGCCTCCTTTGGTAACCCTTTAGCCGGCATAAATGTACAATGTAACTGGTCACCATGCCGTGCCATCCTCTCGGTCTCATCTACATATCAAGTAATTTAAAAGAAATATCTGTAGACCGAAATAGAAGTTATTGCGTTTTTCGTAGAATTTTGACAATTTTGGTATGGTTTGAGTTGTACTTCAAAATGTTCAGTTTATCAAGGACTTCAACTTACAGCTGCATGTCCGGCAGGTTCACATCCATCAAAGGAGGCCGAAACAGAGGAACCTAGTTTAACATTTGCGCCTATGGCAAATGCATTCAATGATCTTCTCTGAAACCGCTTGAATAATGTTGATTAGATATGAACATAATAGATCTTGGATGGTATCTACTAGAGCTTGTGACTCTTATGTTGATATCTCATCCAGGATGGCCCTTTTGGGGAACATAGTTTAGCCATAGACTCTATATTCATAACTCAAGTTAGAAAAAATGATCTAAAGGTATTCCTCTTTAATATTAATGCTTTTTAGCTCACATATATCCCTTAACTGCTTTTTTGGAAATGTCTTCATTCGTCAAATAAGTTGTCGAAATGCGCATATGCAGAAAATAAATTATAAATCATAATTATAAATGGATATATTGGTGGTCCTCTATTGTATCTTATGGAAAAAATAGTTACACTACGTTTCTTTACATTACATGAATAAAAATAGTAGCCAAGTGTGCAGTGCAAGCTCATATGAGCCTCTGATTTCGGTGACAAACTGGAATGCTCAAACTCAAATCACTATCGTTTCCGACAGTCATTACTCTACTTGTTCCAGTCTAAATTTGTCATGAAATTTATAAATCAAGAATTTATTTGAAGCCTAAAAGAATTACCTTTTTGATAATACCAATTAGTTTTCATATATGTATTCACACAAGGCAAAGCCTAATTATTCATTTTGAAAATTAAATGTTGATGCCATGAATGTCATGTCTGTACCTCAATGACACCATACATAAAAGATTATCCCCGTAATAACTTCAAGTTGTGCAATTTTCAAAACCATTGGTGAATACTTTGGTTGATGCCATGAATGTCATGTCTGAACCTCAATGACACCATACATAAAAGATTATCCCCGTAATAACTTCAAGTTGTGCAATTTTCAAAACCATTGGTGAATACTTTTCTTACACTTGTATTTGAACTTTTAAGTTACTAAATTTACCGATTTTGCCATTGTCCATGGATTG